>JADRCO010000990.1:0-23792 GCA_021464525.1 Rhizophagus sp. LPA8_4_AMF
TATTAATTTTTAATTGTCTTTCTTGAATGAAATCATCAATTTTTTCATTTCCACTGATCCAATTCACTAAGTTTATAATATAACTTTGAACAAATATATAATCTCCTGTATCCGGATTTTGAGATATTCCATATAATACTTGAAATGATTTATATTTTGTTGGATATTTTTTAGCCTAAATATAAATAAAAAAAGATTGTAAAATATTAATTAAAAAAAGTATTTAAATATTTAAAGGTATTTCATACCTCATTTATCAAAGAATCAATGGATTCTTGTAAATTATGTAAACATTTTAATGCAACTTTTTTATTTGAATCTCTTGTATAGTAATCAATATCATCATCATAATCACCTAACAACTTGTAAAATGGTCCATTCTCCCATATTGCTGAATATACTGTTATAAGACCATTTTTGCCTGTCTCCTTAATTTTATTAAACTGATTGTATGGTATCCATTCAAGCACTATATCATCATAGTTATTAATTTTTAATTGCCTTTCTTGAATGAAATCATCAATTTTTTCATTTCCACTGGTCCAATTTGTAAAGTTGGTTTCTAAATATTTCAGAATATTATTTTCTGTCAAAGGTATATTTTGAGAAGACATTATTGTTTTCAAAAGCTCAAAATTTTTTTCAAATAAAAATCTTATTTATAATAAATTATGTACGTACAAGTAACAGGTAACACAAAAATTTTGCATAAATTGATATGTAAGCATTACGTAATGGTGATATTTTGATGTCGATCATGCAATAAAAAATTATTCGAAACAAGAATTTTTCTGTTTTTTATAGATTTATGCAAATTCTTTGAGACTTTGACCTCTTTTACTTGAGTTAATATATTACATCTATATGAAAGTAAAGTATGCTTATTTTTATTAATTTAGAATATTACATGGTTGATTTTATAAAAGTTTTTAATTATATTTTAATTATATTTTTTTTTAATTCCTTACACTAAATTTCAGTCTAATGGTGCTATTATTTACCATGTACATATTAGAATTTTTATAAAAATGAAGAGTGAATTTGGTATTAAATATAAAAAGAAATGATTGGTCGAATGTCTTATGATCACTGATCATTTGATCGACATCGATTTCAACCATTTTAAAGATGGCAATTAAAAATTTAAGTATTTTAGCGTTTCTATTGGTCAAAGTGACTAAAATTGTTAAAAAAAATATATTTTTTTTTTGTAAATTTCTTATCAATACAACTATTAATGTAAGAGAATTCAAGTGTCTCCAAGCCGTTCTCCTTTTTTTTAATAATAAAAAGGGTTTGTATAATCCGTTTACGTTGTTATGAAAGTTTATAATTATTTCTCGGTAATAAGATTGTAATAAATACGATAACTGCAAGAAAATCTTCTACATATTCGTCAATATTGAACTTTAAACGTACAGTAATTTCAATAATCTATGTTCTATAATTTATTCTATTGGTTCTTTTTTTACGGATTAAAGTTAGATTTTATCGATTTAAGTTAGCCACATAAAATTTGGCTTTCATGTATTGGATGAATTAAATTTTTGTGATACGATAACGTTAGCGGGCGTTTTATTTATTGTAACCATGTTAGTAAAAGGAACTTTGGTTTCACAATTCGGTTTCACAAAATGATATACGAATACTCGTCGCACAAAGCTTCAAGAAAAATTATAAATTTTTTTTTTATTTATTTTTTTAACGAATTTTTTTGTCGATTTTTTTTAAAAGGAAAACTAGTTTAAACCAAAAAAATAAAATTGACTTTTGATTACTTTGATGATTTTCGAATGGCTTTTTGAAGAAAATTATTATTTACATAAACAAGTTAACTTAGTCATAACAGTGATCCATATGATGCAACATCTTTGATATTAAATAGTAATAATAATGAATATTTATCTGTTATTGTTATAAATAATAAATAATGTATACTATACAAAAATTATAAAAAAATGTTTAAATTTCAAACCTATAAAATTAAAATCCTGCACCATTCCAAAATGAATCTTCATTTTTCACTATCCCAGTAAAAAGTCCTGTACTGAATTTATATTAGGTTTGTATTGAATTTATACATGAGCCCGTTTGGTATGAATAATTGGACCATAATTGGGATAAATTTAATATAAATATGGACAAATTTTATACCGAATGGGCTCATTTCATAATTGGCCTATATTTGGAACAATAACTTTTTACTGGGTATTAATTTGCTCATTTAAAATCACCAATAAAAAAAATTATAAATTAAATTGTCATTTTAAGTATTATATATTTCAATTTAATAATAATATTGATACAATTTTATTTGATTATCTAAGCTTATATTAATAGTTGTTTTGCATTATTAGAAACGATTTTTATCAATTTTTTTTTATAATAATTTATTTTTTAATTATACAAATCACTTAAAAAAATCGAAAATATCTCACTATAAAGGTAGGTCTTTTTAATTTCCGATGAAAAAAAAAGATTTTAGACAATTATTATTTTCAATAAAGAAAAAATAAAAAAATAATAATTATTAATATTTAATACATTAATTTTGTAAAAGAAATTTGTCTAACTTAATAAAAATTCGAATACTATTTTAAATGAATGATTACTAGACAACCATCAATGTTAACATATATTTATTTTTGATCATGTGTCTTATAACGGCCAAAATTTAATTTTCCCCAAAAAAAAAAATTGTTATTTAAAAGAATCCCTGTCTTTTGGTTTAATTAAATTGGAATAAATAAAATAATATATTTAATTTAGGTTATTAAAATTTAAAATAAAAAAAAATTATTTAATGTTAATAATTAGAAAGTAATGTATTGTGTTAAATGACTTTTTCGTAACGACTATCTCCATTCCAAATTACTAACTTTTTTCTTAGTAAAGGAACTTTCTATATTTGGTTTAGTTGAATTGGAATAATAAAAATTTACGAGGTAATATTGAATTTTATTGTATTCTCGCTAATAACAAAAAAAAAATGTGTTTTAATACAAATAAATAATAAGTATAGTATATACCTAACTAATTAATACTAAAAAATATTCTGTATTGTATTCATGATCCTCAATCAGTTCTTTTTCTTCTTGTTTAAATAATAAATAATCTTTTCTATTTATTTAAAAAAAAAAATTCTTTTCTGACGAAAAAAAGGTCTTGGACAAATTATACTTTGATAAAAAATTCTTAGATGATTTTTTTCATTAATTTCACAAAAAAAAGTTTGTCAAATTTAATAAAAAAAAAATCTATTCTAATGTTATTCTTTCAAATTATTAAAAAGAAATTTATAAATACACATTTTCTTAAACAATATTAAAACTTGAACATTATAAGAAAAAAATCATATAGTTTCTAAATATAATAAGAGAATTTAACGTTTTTTATCAATTTTTATTTTTTTTCTTTTATTTTTTGGCAAAAAAAAATTACATTTGATCATATAATTTTAATTTGATCGTACATCTTATGCTTAATCATTTTTTTATAATGTTTTATAGAATTATTACTCAGAAACTCAAAGCAAAACATAATAACAGAATTCATATATTTTTATATTATTTTTTATTGATATACTTATAATTTCAATACAATATTACTTAATTTAGTTAGTAAAATCTATGTGAAGTAAAATAAAAAAATTCCTTGATCATTTTTGGGGCATAATTGATTAATTGATGGTCATTTTTCTGATGAAAAAAAATTTGGCTTTGATAATTGTAACTTCTCGTACTTAACAATCAAATCTTATATCAAAATCTACCCAGGAAATTCCCTGGTCTTCTACATCATCATCCCCACCACATATGATAGTCACAAAATCTGCAATCCATAAAAAAATTCAAGGAAGCAGCAATCCACGCCTGTACTAGGTAAACATGAAATTACTACAAAATATTTCATTAACTAAATTAACAAAATTGTAGGATGCATCAAATGCACTTATGGTCAGCAGGCCTACATGAAACGCGGGCATCTGGCTAGTTTCTTAATAAAAAGAGAAATAGATACCCTTACTGCGTAAATACTGATTAGCCATATAATCGTTTCTTCATGTATACATTTCTTTATTTAGTATCTGAATTATGTGAAGAAAGACTTCTTGGTTTTTGATGATCTATCACTCATATTAAATGTACATAAAGATGCATAAGCTCCGATGCTAATATTTTTATTTAACAATAACAACATGATGAATGATATACAATAATTATATATAGCATGGATTGTACTGTATAAAATTTAAACAAAAATTTATATTGGAACAATGATATCATTTTTCATATAATTATTTACAATAATGCAAGTAGGTTTCTTTTTTAATTAACCCGATCAAGTGACTAGCCAAACATAAATATACTGTACAATCTCTCATATCCCATACTAAACAAAGAAAACTAATTATTGAAAAATGATATTTGTTTGTTCAGATTTTAATAAGAGTTACAAAAGATGATTTTTTTTATGACTTAATTTAAATAAAATAAAATGATATATTTCTAGTAAAAAGTATTCTGCCGCAAATTTGAATTAACCAATTTAAAACGTAAAAATATATGTAGAATTATTAATAAATTGGTTATTATTTATCCCATGAAAGAAGTGTAATAAAGATCTCTTCTTTAAGAATTATGCTCACAAATTATGGAACGTAGTAAATGTGTCTTTGTTATTAGATCGAAATTATAATAAATTAGATTTTTTTTATTTTAAAACTATCTAAAAATAGTTTTATGCTATTTTTATCATAAATTTACAAAATATCTTGAACGATGAATTTCCAAACATCATCTCGGGAGAAAACTGTAATAACCGGAATATTATGTAATTTTAATACTGGCTCATTTGAAAATTCAATTCATAAAATATTATGACAACGAAAAGATCTGATAAAAATCCAAAAGTTCTAAGTAATGATGAATGATGTTATATGATAAATCCAATAAAAGATGATAACATCGAACAATACTAATTTTAATTATTTTTATATAACAAAAAATTACTGCAATGCTTAATAATTAATAATAAAAAATTTTTGATTTATTTATAAAAAACTAATCATATCACAGTACATATTTTTTTTAAAAAAAAATACATAAAGCTAAATATAAAAATAGTAATAAAGCTGCTGAAGATAATCGTCCACTGTTTTGTATGAAAAGGACACACAAAGCAATCGTAAGTAACAATGAGGTCTGTAGACTAGGAGTGCCACACGTAAATACTATCAAATGTGGAATGGTAAATTAAACTATTGACTATTGAATTATTTGTTATATTAAGAAAAAAAGCGATAACTATATATTAAAAGAATAAAAAAAAAAGCTTTAACGTGAAATCACGTGATGAAAAATGATATGCCATTAGGTGAGCGAGTTAATGCATTTTTTGAACAGACTAAATCCTGCTTCTCCTTCAAGCACAAGTGATAGGAGGGTGAATTTTACTACAATCATGAACATGACAGGTCTGATCCTGTATATGGCATATTCATTCATGCATGAGGTAAGAGTAACCCCGGAATACTCTATACGTCTAAAAATTTAACAATTGCCTTTTAAGTTGTCATTACGGTTGATGCCGTTGAAAGAATATAATAAATGAAAAATTGCGTCCTTTGTTTTATTAAATTTTTATAAATGACTATTGTACGTATTTTTTTTTGTATTAGACTTTTAACATTCTTTTTAATCCTAAGGCGTTAGTGCATAATAGTGATAATGTGATAGTGCTGTTATCTTGTAAAATTCAATGGTCATTCGAATCGAAAGTTTGTTTATTATTATGTTCATAAGACGCCAAATGTCTCATTAAAAAATAACAAAGCCTAATAGCGGAGTGCTGCATACTTTAAAGAATTATCTATCCCATATAAATTGTCCCACTCGATACTCGTAACCCGTTCTAGGTCTTACCTTTTCTGACATATAGTAGATATAAATATGTTACCGTTGCAAATCTTAGATTCTTAAATATTAAAATTATTTTGTGAAGAACATAATTCATAAGTTTAATTATTTTTGATTAGTGTATTTTTTTTAAGAAAGAATAAAGAAAAATAACATGTAATAAATAATTTAGAAAAAGGTTTATTGTGACATAAGGTCAGTATTAGGTATGGAGTTTTAAGAAATGTATCTATTTCAAAGTAAGATACATATTTTGATTAAAAAAACAAAAATTATATAAAGTTTTTTTATAATTATCAACTTAATTAATTTGTGAAAATAGATTTTATTTATTAAAATAATATTATTTTAAAAGAGAAAAAATGTTTCAATATATTATCATAATAAAAAATAAACTAAATTTAAGATAATCAAAAATTGACATTCATGTTTAGATAAATATTATGATTATATATGACTTAAAATATTTCGGTAGTTTAACATATGTACAGTTTCAGAGTTTCTTGTTTATTTGTTTTCTAGTAATTACTAAATAAAAGATTTTGCGAAAAAAAAATAGTTTACTTTTTAAATTAATAATCGAGATATCATCAAAAGGTGCTTATTATACTAAACGTGGGTGCTTAATTTCAGGGGTGCTTAATAACAGTCAATTTATTAATAACCAGCCAAAAAAAACTTTCCATTTAGTAAGTAAATTAGTCTAAATTTCCTTTGGACACACATGTTAGTGAATACAAGTTTCATATATTTCCCTATAAAAAATTTTATCTGTTATTTCTGTAAAAACTCCGTAAAGATGAGCCTTTCACGGATCCATTACAGTAACGGAAAATGTAAATAATTCGATAAATTCCGTGATATAAGGCTATTAATTCCGGAAATATGAGCCTTTTACGGAAAAAAGATGGAATATAAAAAACGGATCGACTTTTTTGACAGGGTTTGCACCACAAATTTGCCCTAAATTATCCAGAAGTTCAGTATATTATATAACGAATTCACTATATACCGAACAAAACCTTCTGGAATGGAGGGTTCGTTATATCCATTGGTGACTGTAATAATAATGTCATAATGAACGCTATTAAATGTACTATTATATTTTATATAAATAGTCAGTTAAATTTTCCCTATTCCATGTCTTTTCTACATTTACATTTCTTTCTACCACGTGTACTTGAAATAAAATTCGTAAAATAATAAAAATTTGCAAAATATTTTATTTAAACATAGTTTCTCCGTAATTCATTCAATTAAATAATAAACGCTAATAAAAATGTAATCTAAATTTTTTAGAAAATATGCAACATACGTCTTTAAATTTGATCGATTTACATTAATTATCGACTAGTGTGCATTTGTATGTAAATAAATATGTACTCAAAACTCGAGAATTTCAATTTTTGGCCTGTTATGATTAAAAGATGTCAAATAAATTTGTTTTCCAATATAAAAATTGTTTAAATTATCTTTATAATTCCGATAATGTAATTATACTGTGTACCCCTCTCTGTATCTTGTGGCGTTTAATAGATGCTGATCATATAGATATGTATAAATGTAAGATAATATTCCAGGGTTGTATTAGCCTAAAGATTTCACCTGATTTGTCTATAAAATTTCTGATCACACAAACGCCACCTTTTATTTTTTTTTTACAATGTTACAAAATATTAAAAAAATTTTTATTTATTAATATATTTATACAAAAACTTTCTTAAATAATTTAGGTTATTTTATTTTTTATTTCATTTGTTTATAAATGTTGACAAAAATATCATTCAAAAGTGTAATCTTTAACTATACAAAAAACTATATAGAGAGCAAAAAAAATTATTGGGCAAATGGAAAATAAAGAATCTAGAATCATTTTATTCAAGTTTATACAATAGGAATAATAGGCACAATAAGTATCATTGGTACTACTGCTGTCTGTCTTAAAGCCCCGTAAATAAAATAGAAGTTCATCATTTTAATTACATTATGATCTTTGAACGATAAACAAAAACAATACTATTTAAAAATTTATAAAAAATAAACAGGTAACCGGAATAATTTTATCATCATTTCCGTTCTTCATTAAAATCTTTCATTGATTTACTAAAAATAAATTGAAACCATAATGTAAATTTGTTTTATTTTCGACGGACATAAGATCGTAAATTTCTGATTTCTAAGATTATCAACTATATCAGTAAGACTGCAATATATATAAAATACGGTATATACAGTATATAAACTTTATTATCATTTATATCTGCAAGTCAGCCAAGTCTCAGTCTTATGGTAATCCATGATAATATTTTACACGGTCACACTGGAATTTCAAAATTTCTTCGTTTTATTTCTGAAGAAGTCATTAACGCGAAAAAAAACAAATTTCATCTTTACTTTAAAAATTATTTTAAATAACGTAAACAATTGTTATTTAATTTATGGTATCACATTATAAAAAAAAAAGTTACAGAAGTTTTGAAATAAAAAAATTTACCTTTTTTCTTTCAAAAAAAATCGGTAATGATCATAATATTGTTAAAATTTTATTAGAACAAATTTCTGCTCATTAAAAGCTATTTACAGGATACATTTTAAGAAATTTGCAATTTACGCATTTCTGCTAAAATGACATTTTATTTAAATACTATACAACAATTAGTAGATTTCGAACAAATGTCTGCGGCTGGTTTTTTGGGTCATACCCTGGCATACCCTTACTCTCCTGATCCGGAACACACATATGAACGTGCAGCACATGACAGAGGATTCACACGTCATCAATATTGTATTTTTGTAAAAATATATTTCTTCATCTGATATAACTAACACATGGCATTATACGTACTTGTAGAACCTAAATTTTGAATTTATTAAAATAATATCTGATAGTAATATTATATCATATCGAATTTACGTAACGATAGCCTGCTTTTATGACCGTATATACAAACAAATAATATTGAGAAAATTAACAGTTGTTTTAAATAATATAAATTAAGGTGAAAACCTAGAATCATGATATACATGTGAGTAATTATTTTAAACTACAAAAAAATTTATGATACCGATATATAATTAAAAAATTATTGGCTTTTAAAAAAAAAAAAAATCCTTTAGGATGTAATGGATTCATGTTCTGGAGTAATCTTTAATTATTTTCCAGTTTGTTTAAACCAATAGTCAATAAATTCTTGTTAATGAGTATTTACATAAATAAGATTCCCCTAGTTTACAGTATATATCGTTTATTGATTTTGAAAAAAAATGCATTACAAATTATATGCATTAACAATATTTAGCCACTTCGAAGCTGCAATAAAATTCAATTTTCCACATTTGAAATAGACAGTAAAATCGTATACCTAACTTTAAAATTTCATTGGGCGTGACGACAAAAATTTTGTCATCAAATTTTGCCGGTTATAGGTTGTACTGTACATGCATAGAAATGTACGCCCTTGATTTCCTCATTCATTTTTGAACATTTGTAATACTACAATCTTTTTTTTATTAAAAATCATTTTCCGTGCTATTCCTTTTATAATTTTTTTTTTATTGTTTTACTGCAAATCCTAGTTGTATCATTTTTTTGTATCGGGTAAAAAATAAATGTTATAAATTATTTACCGTTTTTAAGCCAACACAAACTCAAAATTTTTTGTTCTTTGACTCTTAGTAATTTTTGATAGAACTTATTGAACATATGTACTTTCAATCATTTAAAAGTAAATCACCCCTTTATTATTATATATTGTAAATCACATATAATAAACAACAACTACAGTAAAAAATAATATTTTATCTATTATCATAGAATTAAAATTTATATAATAATCTTAATTACCATTATTTTGGGAGCTAACTAATTTTGTTGAGAAGTGTAAGATTGATCAAAGAGAAGAGGAGTATTTGTATTATATTGTTGAGAAATGTTAGGAGGTGTATATGTATTATTAGAGTTTACCATACTTTCATAAGTACGATAATCTTGAATAAATCTCTTTTGTATATTATAATTATCGTCATAGATATTTATTTGTGCCAAATAAAAAACTAGTTCTTTTTTCAAATGAAATTTGAGATTTTCTTGATGATTCTTAGAAAATTCTTGTTGTCGATACTCATAATTAACGAATTGAATGTTATAGATAAATTTATTTAAATATTGAAATAAAAATGCATGTGAAACCATTTCACAAGTTACTTGATAAATCTTCTTAATTTCGGGTTGTTCATGATAAAACATAAAAATGTTGTTAGGTTGAACGTAATTATTCATCAAATTATTATCAGTATTACTTATTAACTGAGATACACTTTCAAAATTAAATGATATTTCTTTGCAAATGATATGATACGTTTGGAAATCATTGCAAGGTGCATAAAAGAATGAGTATTCGCCCATAATATCAGTTTTTTGAGGATGAGTTAATAAAGGTGGATGAGGTGATTGAAGTGGCTGATAAACTTGCATGGGTTGTAAAGTATGACGTGGAGTCATTTCTTGGATATTGAAAGCATGATTCTCATTCATATTTAATTGAGTAGGTGGCGTAGTAAGTTGCGTGATAATAGGAGTCATTGTCGAAACTTGCGCATCATTTACATATGACGAAACGTTGAGAGTAGTATCAAGTTGAGGATTAAATGGAGTATTGGTGAATGGAGTTGAATTATTTGCTGGTTTTCCAAAATTTTGCATTTGTGATTGCATAGTTTAATGATTAAGAAAATGATATGTCTTTGAATGCTCTATGTGAAAATTACAATTAAATTTCAATATTGAGGACGTTAAGATATTCTAATAATAAAATTTAAAAAAAAGAAAAGAAAAAGAAATTAGAGCATTATTTATAACGCGAGTTTATTAATTAAAAGTTTAAGATCAGTCAAATATACTGTAGTAGTTGTCGATCGGATAAATCAAATAAGAATATTTTACTGAAATTTTTTTTACAATTTTTTATTTTTGACATTTTTATAAGAACTTGGTAAATTGATCAACAAGTAAAGTTTCCTTTTGTTATACAGTAGTCGGTTGGGTTGCATAGTTCTTTAAGGATTTCCGTAACATGGTACAAAATAAACTTTGGATCATGGGCCCAGTTCTGACTCAGGTTCAAAGACCAAATTCACATAAATATTTAGTGAACATAAAAAAAAAATTGATTTCTGACTTTATTTTAGGGTCTTACATTTTTATGAAACATCGGAATAAATACCCGACTTATCCCGTAAAACCAAATTTGGAATTTTAAACAATAATAATTTGATAAACTTGTAAACAAATAAATCTATTAATGACGGAATGAATTCTTTTTATCTTAGGTTTTATTCACAATTTTAGCCAAAAAAAAATTTCATATTATTAATATTATATAATGCAATAAAATGTTCACTTTAGTATTTTTAAGGATTTATTCGCATTTTTTTCGTGTGAATAATTTGAATCATAATAAAATAAATAATATAATATACTTACATTTTCTGGTATATTCTTATCATAAATTATTATAATAATTTATAATTTATATATTATCGTAGATATATTATAAATTAACCCACATATTAAAAACATATACTATAGATATTATTATAAAATCTAAAGAATTTTATATTATATATGCATAACCTATTTTCTTGCCTAGAACATTAAACATTTTATATTAAATTTCAATAGTGACGAAAAATAGTCCGAATTCCAGATAACGAACCGTTCACAATAAAGACATATAAAATATATTTATAAGTTATTATTAACTATTTTAAAGTGTAAAGGTGATTGACATTTGAGAAAACTCAATGAAAATAAATGAAGAGAAGTAGAAAAAAAAAGTTCGTAGGGTTTTAAAGTGTAATCGAGCTCTCCAATTCCCCATTTCCTCCATTCTTTTTATATAAATTTTTTAGATTATCAAAAATCAAATATAATGCCCAGTGCTCCGTTATAAAAAATAATTTTTCTCGCAAAAATAATGAAATTGTTCATTTCTTGTGAAATTTTACAAATTTAGTTAATTTATTTATGGTATTGCTAAATATCACAAGCGGTGACGGTCACCAGTAGGTGAATTTATGATGTAATTCCGGCCAGTGTTTTATTAGATTTTTAATTCTGGCCAAAAATACTTCATAATGCTTGTATGGTGACAATCACCACCGGTGAGCTTTAGCAATTTATCTTTTTTCATAACCAACGAAGAATTTCTCGAAATTTTTAATTTTTAAATTTGAACGTAAGTTTAATATAATAAAGACTTTAATTGTTTTCAAAGTTAATTTCATGTAAAAAATCACCTAGTATTTTCAGCTTTTTTGTAAAATTTAAAAATTTTACGTGTTATCGTTCGTTTTTTTACAAATCACAATATTAATCACTTTATTAATAAAATTTTATTCGATAACCCAATGAATACATCATAATACGATTAATTGTTCAATCAAGATCTTTATCGATTTAACCCTGATTATCAGTTGTAATAATTTTAAAATTTTCATTATTCAAATAAGTCGTTGCTCTTGGTAATATTAAAACTAATTTTATAACTTGAATTCCTCTTATCTTCTTCAAATTCATCTATTCTACATCCATACTAATAATATTAAAAAAAAATAAAATGATAATTTTGTTTAAAACTTACTATTTGTTCAGTTAATTAAACATTAAATCCCCACAAACATATCTTTGTTGATTTAATTGATTTTCCGCTGAGGTTGATGATGTTTTTGTATTATGAATATTAAGTGTTCAAAAGATGCTGTTAGTGTCTTTTCTAATATTAACCAATTCAATATTTAAGGTAAGCTTAAATAATAATAAAATATTTTTATTAGAGAATTCAAACAAAACATGCAAATAATTATTAAATATCGAACTTGCGTTTTCTGTCATAACAGTCCTAA
This sequence comes from Rhizophagus sp. LPA8_4_AMF, assembly GCA_021464525.1. Taxonomy (NCBI): domain Eukaryota; kingdom Fungi; phylum Glomeromycota; class Glomeromycetes; order Glomerales; family Glomeraceae; genus Rhizophagus; species Rhizophagus sp. LPA8_4_AMF. The sequence goes on from JADRCO010000990.1 coordinate 12,822, forward strand.
CAGTCCTAACAAATTGTGAATTAATAGAAATATTAACAATATCTAAACACTCATATAAAGTGATTAATGAGTTCGGTAAATTCGGCTTTACATTCTCTAATAATCTTTTGAGGAAACAAAATATGGTGATGTTTCTTTTCTCTCAACATTTTGTTACTTCATTGACTGTTAATCGAATGTCAATTGAAAGATATATAGGTTTTATCGTAAACCTTCAAACGCTGATCGCCTCCTCACAATCATACTCGGATTCTTTGAATTGTTTGAATTATTTTCCCACTTCCTATGAAATTGATGGCCGCATCACTACATAATGATGGACGACCAGCAAAGACAACGCATGGTTCTTGATATTTTTCCTGTAATGAACTATCAGCCCTAGATGCATAATATAATAACGATTGATCAATCATGTCTTGATGAGGTATCGGATTATCTGGCAAGCACATTTTTTTCTGTCTCCCTAATGACATAAAAATAGTATTTAACAAATATGCGGTTCTTATATTATTGTTAATAACAAGTAATTAACATACCACTTCCCACATATATTAGAATATTTGAGAGATTCCTCAGCTATAGGAGATACTGCATAGAAGGGAATACCACGAAATACTACGGCCCTTCCACGACTTTGGCTTCCTGAACCTAAAAAAAAGAAAATTGAAACGTTAGTAATGTTTTGCTAAAATAAAACAAATATAATAAAATAAAAATTCGAAGCTTACCTTGGAAATGAAAGATATTGACATTTCAGGTAAGTTTCGAGAGAGTTTCGAAACTTTCTTAAAAAACGTTTTTTAACGTTAAAACCACGTTTTTTTTATATTTTTGTGTAGGAAATCGGTTCACATTTCCTTTATTTAAAATAAAATGTTGGCTAATAGATATAATTAATTAGTTAGTTATAGTATTTAAAGAATATTATTAACTCATCCCAAGCTTAAATTACCGTACCAACAATTTCCAATTTCCATAACTCACGCAAGTCGTTAAGAATGATAACATCAGCATTATTGAATACCGACTCACCAAAAGGTAAAGGATGTATATTTGATACGTGGATGATGATGACATTAAAGATAACCTGCGAAAAAGAATTTATTTTTAAAATAAATAAATAATTAAATAATTAAAATATTCTTAATGGTAATTCACCTCCACAATCAATCATCCAATTAGCACTACCAAGACAATAACCTAAAGCTCACCGGATGTTCTCCAAATCTTACAGGTCTCACTTTACAAATACAAGATTGAATGACTACTATTAAATATAAAGGTCGCGCACATTCCAATCTGCAGCGACACCGGTAAAAATATTAGTAGATCCAGGTTGTGAATGAGTTCGACTTTGAAGTACACTATCACCAAAGAAATGCACCAATTCCTTCATCATCTGCCTATAAAAGAAAAAAATACGATTAATAAATATAAATAGATTCAATTATTTAATATTTTAAAAATTACCTTACCGTCCAAATAAAACCGTAGGCTCTGTAGCGTAAATCTTTCCTTTGAAATTAGTATATTCAGTAATATAAGGTAAAGCCAACATATGATTATAATTGGTAATAAATATGAAATCAACACTATTCCAATCGATGCTATTAAATTCAGACGTTTCCACTAAAAATTGACCACGTCGACGGACTCTACCACCTGCAACTCCACTACCATCACCAGCCGAATCAATTAAATGATCCAATTTACTACATTTCCTGTCATGTTCTTTATTTTCTGATATAGCATAATTAAAAGATGATGTATGATCTGAATGATCTGATACATTGGAAGAAACCTCAACAGAAACTGATGCATGTTGTTGTGCTTTTGATCCGATAATATCACAAGGTGGAAATTCTCAAAAGTAAGAAGTATCTAATCCACAATCTATTAAGAAATTCATCTGCATTAATTGATACGACTTTAAAGGATGCTATTTTTAAAAATGGTAATAATAATTAGTTTATTTAATTTAATTCACCGATATAAAAATAAGGAGTAATTACCAATTTCATTTTGGTACAATTTATGATAGATAAAATAATTTTTTTTTTTTTTGATACATTCTGTAATAAAACACAAGAATTTTTTAGGGCAAACGTGAAATTAAAGAAAAGATCTGATTTTATATTAATTTTAACGTATGACAAGCAAGTGTAACGGCACACCACAAAAAGCCCTGACACGTGATTATAGTAAAATATTGAATGTACGTCACGTGCACGAGCGGTTATTGAATTTGCGCAGTATTTAACCCATTGCAAATTTCCTGATTATAAACATATTTAGGATTCAAAATATTATTTACTTAGATCTATTAGAAATGTATGTAATTATTCTTACTGTAGCATTAACGTTAATGAAGAATTTGTTGATTTGTTTAAAGATGCTTAGAAGATTGAAAAAATTTAGTAGTAATAAGCGGTGAAGTAATAAGAAACAATTATGGTTTATACAGTTAAAGTATACTAGAAGAACTATTCGGTGTTTTACAAGTTCAATGTGTTATAATGTAAAAAAGCTGCGGTCTATCAATAATACTTGGATGTTGTAATACATTAATTTTATTAATTCTTTTTTATTGTGCAAGATACATTATGTTTAATTTTTCTTTCAAAATTTACTGTGTATGGTTAAACAATTTTAAACAATGATTTTACAATTTAAAACGTTCAAAAAGTAAAATAAGGTAAAATAAGGAAAATAAGGAGAAATTTTGTAAGTATGTAACAAATTTCGGGGATAAGAAACCGCGAAATAAAAAAAATCAAGTTATTTTAAGAAAAAAGAAATAAAAATTTTTTTTCTTTTTGCCAACTCCGGTTTCGTCAGCTAAACAATCAATTGAAAGAAAAAAGGAAATCAATTACATACGTTTTTGATACAGTATAAAAAAATAAAAAAAAATAGCATACTTATTTTGTGCTAAATATAGTAATTTATAATGAAAATATATTATAAGGTAGATTACTGCCTTTTTTGTCCCTTTTAAATAATGTTTATTCTCACGAAAAAGCCACTTTTCATTTCGAATGTTATTACTAAATAAAGTTAAATGACTCATTTTGCATACATAGTAATAGAGAATCAAACACTATTAAATTATCACATGCAAACAATCATACAATAAAAATACTTGATCTTAAGTAAGCTAACTTTCTAATTTTAAAAAGATTCTTTATTACGATCGTGATAAGATTAGTCCATAATAATATTTGTTACTTTTTTCGTTAATTCTTCTACATTTGTACATGACGGACAGCCTTATCAGCCAATTTTATGACTTAATTTGATGAAAATGTTTATTAATTCCGTGTTATATACCAACGTAGATAGAATTACATATCGAGCTCTACAAATAAAAAAATCCGCTTAGACTTTTGTACTTGTAACAATTTTTTTCGTAATAGAGTATAATGGAACATCAAAACTTTGTATGTAATTAACGAATTGAAAATTTTTAGTGTTACATCATATCTACACGTGACTGAAATATTACACATTATCCTTCTCCTGATTTATATTCCCACGTACAAAAAACTGTAAGAATTTAAAATTAAACTTGTTAGGTAATTTTTACAGTTTTCTTCCTCCGAGGCTCCGACTTGAAAAAATAAAAACCTTTTTTTTTTTTATTTGTATTATTGTATTATTTTAAATTTTAATCAATCATTTGATCTGCGGATCAGACCATTCATGCCGAACGGTTAGTACGACAGACTTCACTTCCCATTGTTTTATAGCGGATAAACTAAAGAACTTATATAATCATTGTGCCACAATAATAACAATAATGACAATAATTATTAAAATAGTAGTTATAAAATCATTTCGCGCATTTATAATTAGCTTTTAGAAATTGTGTTTCAAACAATGTTTCACAAGATCGCAAAATTGGGCTAATACAAGAGGGAGTATTATAAAAAATTTTTAAATACGTAGTTTTCGACCCACTAAACATAATTATTTAAAAAAAGTTTTTTCTCTGCTGATCATTGTGTCACTGATAAATATTATTGCGCCAAAAGCTACTTTTTTGATTGTTTAATATTTGCTATCGTTATTCTAACTATAAATAGGTCTTTGTATAGTTCAATTAAAATTTCAAAGGAAATATTAATTTCTATTCCGTTTAACATTTGAAACTTGAATGATACGAATCATTAAACCTTAATTATGTGAATAATTTGAATTTTAATCCAGCAATTAAATTTATGTTTATAAATAAAGTTTTAAGAAACATATATTTTAACGTAATTTGATTTAATAAGGTTCGTTGTATATCTAGTTTAGGATTAAGTGCATGTAAGGATGTAAGGTCTCGGATCAAAGTTTCAAATTTGTATATGTTATTGCTTTCGGTTCATTTCGCAAAATCGGAGGAACAATTCCTTTATTTATTATTTTTTAGAGTTAGATTCTTTTATTTATTTCTCTATAAAAACCATCTCAATTTTCCTTCCCACCTCCAACCTCATTTTTTACAATATCATTAAATAATTTACTCGATCCTTCTATTAATTTTAATCGAGATATTATACATCATCAAAAAATGATTAATAGGAGAATTCAACTAATTCAACGTCAAAGACGTAGAACTATTAGAAGAATATATAGAAGATATGCACCTTTTAACATAGCTTTAAATCAAGTTGTGCCTGTGCAACTACCATTACAAATCACAACCGATCCATTTGCGGTTCAACTATTTAATGGATCTTCCTTCCATTAATAAATTTAGTAAGTGTGATTCTATCTTTTACGTAATATATTAATATATTGTAACTGTAATTATTCTTAATTTTAACTAATTTTTATTTTGATGAACGTATTTAAATTTTTAATTTAGTATTGGTCTAATATCAGTGCTAAGTAATAAATTAAATATTATGATTTCTTTTACGATTTTGTTATGTCTAACTTCAAATATGGGCAATAAATCTTATATAAGGCTTAAGACTAAATTTATGGAACAAATATCAGGTCTAAATATGAAATTATTAGTCGGTACCTTTTTTTTAAAAAAAATTCATATTTTCACATTTATATGTATTGTACAATATGTAGCTAAGAAAATAATTTAATTATAGATTTATAGTATATGCAATTACTTAAGAAACATTACTTTTATAGTCAAGTATTATGTAACTTTATGCAAATAATTTGCATAACTGTTAATTAAGATTTTTAAGTAATAAACGTTATAATTCGAGAAATTTGAAATTTTTTTTTATGTAAATATTTATTAACAGACAACAGATGTTGCTTTAAACAAATTGAACTCAATTAATAATTCTCGACCCCTGAGAATTTTATAAAGTCTAAAAATAAGAGTGTACCATTCTAGGTTTTCACATTAAATTTGTGTTTATTTTTAAAGCTTAATATTTTCTATATACAGTTCACCTAGTATTATTTATTTGATGGTGAATAGAGATTTCGGTCGAAGACCGTCTAGCGTTAGGAATACTGTTGTGATAAATAGGAATTAACGCTACTAATACTAATTTCAAGATGGATGTCTCATAAAAATATTGGTTATATTATCGTAAAATCCCGTATATTCCTAATCGACTAACAGTAAATACATTTATTTGGTAATTAAAAAACATAAATCATTATTTATTTAAGTAATTAATATTTGTGTGGGTTAATTTATAATATAGATCGTGTGGAGAATTACACAAAATAACAATACCTATGGTCGATTGACTTGTTGTATCCCAGGTAAAGTTAATATATTATCTTATTTTATTTTATTAGAAATCACACGGAAAAAATATAAAGAGGTTAGGACAAAACACATCATGTTAAATCTTTAATTTTGATTGGAGGACTTTAAATTTCTCTAAAAGATTATTAATATAAATAAAAAATTTTTTCTTGATGGAATAAAATATATGAAAAGATATAGTGTGTGTTGTGTTCACTTTATGGATTAACATAATTTTTATTTTATTTACTTTGGTTGACTTTGTTATCATGCATTACTTCCAATTCAAAAAATTGCGGGTGTATTTTCTGCGGTTTTTTAAAATAAAAAAATTGAAGTGTGATGGTACTCGGTAATCGAAAGGGTTCATTTTTGAAAATGAATTTAATGAATTTAAATATTTATATTTTACATATTTCTCCGTTCTATAAATTAATTTATTATATAATAAACATTTTCGACTTGAGAGATAAAATAATTTTCTTTGATAAGATAATGACTTCATAAAATTATTATATTAAGGTATTTTTAGCATTATTACTATTTTATACAATTTTATTCTCAGAAATTTGCTTCATTCATAGGTGAGTCGGAATTTATTCCGAGGGTTTAAAAATTACTAGGGCGATAAAATATTTAAACCCAAATAAAGTCTTAAATTTAGTTTAAAAATTTGTTTGTATTATACAAAGCATTACTATAAATAACTTTTTTTAAAAAGCGCTCATAACGTTTAATTCCCTCAACTAAGCAGTTTATCAAAGAAAATTAGAGTTACATATATTTTTTAATACAAAAATATCAGCCAATTGTTTTTTACCGCTTGTTCAAACTTCAAAGTTTTCAAAGTTAAAAAACCCATGTTTGTTAAAGGAAATTCTATACTTCGTGCGACAAAGGCACAAACCATATAATAAGTGTTATAAATCCATTTTTATATTTATTTAATTTCCAAAATTAATTTCCATTTATTTTATTTTATTTTCGTACTTTTCATTCGTTAAGTAAATTTTTTTTTTCGGATTATTTTCTTTATATTACAACCGTAAATATTTTGTGTAAATTTAATTTTTATTCACTAATATACTTTTTGTATCCCGAATATTTAAAATAAAATAACTATATTTATATATCTTCTTTCATTTCCTTCCTTTTCAGAAACGAGAATACTGGTTATTTATGTATATACTACATTGACTCTGAGAAAATATGATCTTCAATTGAGAATTTCCTTTTTCATAGTGTCTTTGATAGAGTTCTAAAATAGGCTAGATAAAGTTTTATCCTGACAATCCTGAGTTATCCCTGAGTCAAGACCGAGTCGCTCGGATTTTTTTTATAAAAAGAGGTAGTTCTCGAACATTGAACTTATCTTAAAATTTTGAAAAAACAACATTTTTTACGTATTTATGTTTTATCGGTTTTATTAATTTATTGGTTTTATTAACTAAAAATTAAGATTCGCAATTTTTGTGCTACAACCATTAGTAATTACCTAATTCATTAAAATGTAAAAATATTTCCAAAATTTTTAATATGAAATATTTGTAAATAAGTTGATTCCCCACTTAATTTGGCGTTGAAATGTCGAAACTGGTCTGTCAATTTCAAAAGGTGCTTTACGTAAAAACTGAATAGTTATTAGTACGTTATGGAAAATCTCATGCATTATTCCACACTGCGTGATTAGGCTGACTTTTAGATATTCCAGTATGTAAAACATTAATCGAGAGAAAAGTTCCAATATCAAGATATTTTATTCAAGGTTTCTTATGCATTTTGGGAAATATAATCAAAAATTGTTAGAGCTCAAAAATAAAGCATAATGGTGGTTAGCTTGATGCGGATAGAATTCACGCTTTCCAACAAAAGATTAAATCACTTACTCATATTTATGTTCACTTATTTATTAGATGATGAAGGGTACAAACAGTTAGCTAATTTGAATGAAACCCTACCTTCTTTAAAGGGTAACGATATGGAGTTATTTCACTTTCGCTCCGCAGGCTCTCAAGTGATAAATTACGCTTCTGACATGTTGAGAAAGAATTTAAAGATATAGAAGATTTGATTTTAAATAAACGGCTCGTTTCTTTTCCTCCTAGACCAAAAGCGTATCAATTAGATTTAAATAGCGATCCACATATTCAATTCCTGAAGAATATCCTTTCAAAGAATAGACAATTCAACGTAATAACCAGAGGAACTTTTATTAATTCGGACCTAGTTAACTTATGGACTATTACGAGATTTGTAATGACATTAATTGTTTTCTTCTCATTCTATTCTCATCAACTTCCGCGAGTTCACATTTATGTGCTTTGAAGATATCCTTTAATAATTTATATTGATAACCCACGAAATTTGAATGAAATTTCGAACTACCGACCCAAAAATTTTCGGTAACGTGACTTTGTACTACTAATCTATATGGCGGTAAAAAATAATATTTTCACAGTTCTTTACTTCTCACCTCAACTGCGTGTTTTTTTTAAGAAATTTCACCTTGAAATATATATTATTCTTTTTTATTATAGTTTATTCTATTCTATTTTCTTAATTTTATTGTATTTTATTTTATTATGAAAATAAAAACGCGTTTATTATATTAAATACAAAATGTATTTACAACCTTGGGAGTATAAAGGTGAACTATCAAGTTTGATAATAATGATAATAAGAATAAGTCTTTTCCATTTAATACATTATAGAAATTAACTTTTTATTACTATTATTAAATTATATAAGTAATACGAAGATATATTGTTAAATTTCTAATATAATAAATAATTTATTCACTTATTTTAATAATAAAAAAAAAAATCAACAATAAATTTTATAAAGTGAAAAGGACTATATAAACTGATAAGAAATATTTAAATTAAACGTTTCTTTATATATATATTTTTTTTATAAAAACTACCAGTATTTTTAAGATAAATGTTCCCTCACTTTATTTTTTTTTTTCTTGAAAAAAGCCGCGAAATGTTTTCTAACATAAATGTTGTACAAATAAATCTGACCAATAAAACTCGTCAAGCCACGTTACCGAAATTTTTTGTGTGGGTAGTTGAAATTTCGACTTGTACACGTGATTCCATCATCTCAGTTTTTGACCCATATTTTAAAAAGAATGCACTATTTAAGCCAAAATATTTGGATTTATCGCAAAAAACTAGTTTGGATATAATCGAACCATTTTTTTGAAGTCTTTCTTCCGGCAATTTTTGGAATGAGGAAAGTCAGCAAGAGAGGAAAATTTAGCACTCCTAAAAAGAGAAAGAAGTAAACAGACAAGTTGGTCGTTCTGTGGGTAAAAATATTGAACAAACAGATTCACTTAATCGAATAAATCATGGAATATTGTCTTTTAATTTTAGGGAATACTTTATGAGTTTCTGCAAAAGGTTGGAAAGTAAAACTAGTACTACACCAAATCCCTATAAAAAAGTAGATACGTTTTTTATACTGAAAGATATGTTTTGTATACTGAGAGATACGCCTAGATATGTTTAGATACGTAGATACGTTTTGAGATATGGAAAAATGCACAATTCCGTATCTTGCAAGATACGTGTTGTATACGGAGATACTGAAAAAATGTATCATGTGAGATATGGAATTGTGCATTTTTCCGTAACTCAAAATGTATCTAGACGTATCTAGATGTATCTAGGTGTATACAAAATGTATCTTTCGGTATAAAAAACGTATCTACTTTTTTTATAGGGAATTAGAGGAAAATATTTTTGCAAAGATCAATAATTATAGTGATCTAAACTACACTAAAATCAGGAGCATTGCTTTTGTCCACAGTAAGTTCTAGGCGCTTTACAATATTATTAGATATCAAAGAGCTATCAGAGTTAGTATCAAAAATGGTCATAGGGATAACACAAAAATGAAATAATAACCAAACTAATCACAATGTTAACATGAATGACGATTTTTATAGTAATATATTTTAAATATCTTGTTAAGTTTAATAATGATAGCTGCGGTAGTTAGTAATTATAAATATTGCAAAACACAGATATTTTTATGATTTCTTTTACGATTTTGTTACGTCTAAAAATGATAAAATCTCATAAAATAAAAACTTACAACTAAAATTTGGGTAATATTGAATTTTTCAATAGATTACTTTAGATTACTTTTCCATTAACCTGATTAATGCTCTAAATAAAAAGAAGTTTTTTCGATCGTTACTGTCTATTATATATTTCATTTATTTATTTCAGTATATTATGCTAAGTTAAATTCGAGGTACTAATAATAATGTAATAAATATCGCTGTTTTCAAAAATATGTGAATTGTATAATGTAATACAAAATAATTTGTTTTTTGATTATAATCTAAAGTTACTAATTATAAAAATAAGTTGCTTGTATCTTTAATATAAATAAGTATGTGAACTTTTTCAAATACTTTTTCTTAAACAAATTTGAAATTTGATTGAATACTCACGAAGTCGTGCTCAAATTTATTTATTTATTTATTATCTTTGATAAAGTCAATGAACTATTAATAATTTGGAATAAAATCTAGGATTGAGTTAGTGCTAGGATTAGTTGATTTATAGAAAATTATTATTGGCTGTATGTCACGTATATGAACGGCACACAATAGTAATGAGTTCACGCAGTAATTAATACATTGACTATATACTAAAGATTATTATCTCTCTAGTTAACCAGATCATCTAAAAGTAAAAAATTACATCTTTAATTCGGAATCAGTACCTTTAAGCGATAATAAAAATGAGGTTATATCCTATGAAATCCCAGCCTCTCAGGCCCTGCCCTTCTCAATGATCATACACGTATAAAGGATTTTTTTCCAATTGTTTCATAAAAGTTACATAGTTACAATGGAAAGCAATTCAACTAGAAACGAAATGAAATAAAACTTGAATGTAAGAAAGATAAAAACAAATGGAAAAATATAGGTAAAAACCTAGTCAAAAAATGAAACAAGAAGGATAATTAAAGAACTTTGAGTTAGACAAATGGCATGTGACCAAGTCATTTGGGCAATGATCATGTGATTATATAGACGAAATTATTACGTCATTCACATGTCATTTTTTTATTTATAACTAGCAGGATGCCTGCGTTTCATGCAGGCCTGCTAACCATGAGTGCATTTTAGGTGATGATGATGATGATGATGATGATGTAGAAGACCAGGGATCTTCTTGGTAGATTTGATATAAAATTTGATTGTTAGGTATGAATAAATGTAGTTTCAA
>JADRCO010000991.1:0-23771 GCA_021464525.1 Rhizophagus sp. LPA8_4_AMF
CGTTCTAATCACATTTGAATACATTATATCCTTCACGCTCTGAGAGCTTACAGAGGGTAAGAAATATGACAAAAAATTACACTATCTAGAATCACTCAAAATAAACCACAAAGGCTATAAAATGGTATATTTTATGGTATCAACTCAACAACTGGATACCAAGAAAAGTATAGCAGGAAATGGTTTCAGTGGGGATTAGAGGATGTGTAATTACATAGTGTTCTTAATGCTTTTAGACATCACAGAGGGTAAGAAATATGTCAAAAAAAATATACCATCAAGAATCACTCAAATTAATCCACAAAGGCTATAAAATGGTATATTTTATGGTATCTGCTCAACTATCGGATACCAAGAAAAGTATAGCAGGGAATGGATTCAGTGGTGATTAGAAGGTTGTGTAGTAGTACTTTGACCTACACCCCACAAATGGATGTCCTTGATGTTTGCCGGACGCTCTGAGGGTAAGCAACATACTGTAACCGAATATCTGTCCCAGAACCCCTAAATTTGCCTATATCCGCTGACTAACGAAATTACCGCGGACTGGTTTGGCAAAAATTAGCATTTACTGCTGGCTAATTATTATTTTTTTTTTTAATTGACCAACTATTGTTATTTCAGGCTATGACTTTTTTTTTATTATTTTATATATATATATTTTTTTAATAATAATTTTTAATTTTTTTTTTCTTTTTGATTTATACCTTTCTTGATAAATAAATTTTTTTAGATACATTTGAAACCAAATTTAAAGTTTGTAATAAGATTTACAAACATTTATGTGCAAAATTCAAACAAAAAGGAAAGAAAATTTACGATGTATTTTTTTATAAAAACGTCATACACAATCTGAATTTCTATTTTTCAAATAAAAAAAGTTATTTTTTAGGTTTTTTGTTTAGCTAGAACAAAACAATGCAGGTAGGTGGACATATACAGTAATCGTTGTTGTTTTTTTTTATTCTTTCATTTATTACTAACAGATCATTTTTTTTTTATCTATTTTAGATTCAGTCTTAAGCTTTGAAATGAAAGGAACTGATCGAAATGGTTTCCATGAAATATTATTGCTTTTGTTTTTTAATTTAACAAAGTAAAAATGCTAAAACTGTATGCAAGCTGATATTATTGTATTTATATAGTTAGATTTTTCATATTCTTGCTAATTTAAAATGGTCTGCTTCATTATTAAAATTTTTAGCTTTATAGTTAGTAGCGGCATAAATTGTTGTTTTAAAAACAATAAAAATAGCCATAAAATAATTTTTATTTTCGTATTTGTCACGGCTGAATTTCGTCGATCAAATTTTAACAATTTGGATGTTCATTCAGAAGATCTAAATGGTTCAGCAGGTAGTCATTAAACCGATGATCATCTATAATGATCAAGTTTTAATAATTATTTTCGGTAATATTGTAGTAATGGATTTAGAATACAAACAATTGCCAGACCAGATAACGAATATCCGAAGTGTAATTTGTGTATATTGCTATAAATGAAATTTCATGGCTAAACCATTAATTTTGTAAAGATTATTTATCCTATGATTTTTTTGTTTCAAACATTTGGATATTACATGTCAAATAAAAAAATTAACTATATATCATGCTTATAATATGATAAACTATTGATTAACCTTTTACATGTTATTTAGTAAAATATCAGCACGATGAAAAAAGCATGATCCCATTTGGCTGTAAGATAATAGTCTATAAAAAAAATTTCATACCTCACCAGTAATATTTTAGGCAACTTTTTATTCTGATTCCTATAGTATAAATAATTAATTAGTCATGAACAAAGTAATAAAGCTTCTAATTGTATATAAATTATTTATATAGTTAAAGTATAGCTTAATATTGTTTCAGCAGAAGCTTGTCAACTGAAATGGAAAAAGCTGTACTGATAAGTATGTTTTGTATGATATTATATTTAAAAATAATTTATATTAGAATACTACATGAATTATAATTATTTGATACATATTAAACAGTTTACCACAATTATATAGACAACAAAAATTATGGAAGCTTTTTCAAACAATAATAAAGGACATGAGGACAAATGTTAAATTAGCTTTTAAATTAGTAGATAATATATTTATTAAAAAATTTGAGTGATTTCAAAAATAATATGTATATTTAGCAATAAACATGTGTGAGTTTAGTACTGTAGAATGACCAGATATACTTGAGATCCAAATGGATAACATATATTAACTTCTAATATTTCCCACCAGATTTTTCAATTATTAAACTCAATGATGCTGTAAAGTCATCAAATCATCTTACGATAAAATGTAGTGTATGGAATTTGAGGTATTAGCAAACTATTGTGCAAAAAATCATGGACGCACTATTTGTCAGATGTTTTCTACCCAGTTTTTTTTTCTGATGTAAGAGATTTAATGAATAACTTCTAAAATTTCTGAAATCTTCTATTTAATGGTAAAATGGTCAAATATTCATTTGTTTGTATTTAAATTTTGCTGGAACAAATCTACCTAATATGTGATGAACTGGAATTATACTATCAACCGAGGAATTAAACAATTCCCACCAGATTTTTCAATTATTAAACTCCATACACAAAAATGACCAGATGATCTTGAGATTTAATGAATAGCTTCTAAATTTCCCACCAGATTTTTCAATTATTAAACAGGTAATACTACTTGGTACTGTAAAATGAGCAAATAAAATCTAGAGTTTTAATTGAATGGCTTCTAAAATTTCTCCCCAGATTTTTCAATTATTAAACTTCAATACTACTTCGTACTGCAAAATGAAGTTTCACATTTTGAAGACCCTAAACGTGTAGTTTCGAGGTATTGAAGGACCTTCAGTGAGAATTGAAGACCTTAAATGAGAAATTTCCAAATATCAAAGACCCTTCAATGAGAAATTTCAAAGTATCAAAAACCCTTCAACGTGTAGTTTCAAGGTATTGAAGACCCTTCAGTGAGAGGTATGAAGACCTTAAATTAGAAATTTCTAAATATCAAAGACCCTTCAATGAGAAATTTCAAAGTATCAAAGACCCTTCAATGTGTAGTTTCTAGGTATTGAAGACCCAGAATATATCCTTTGATATAGGAGGACGACAAGAGGAAATACAGCAGACCACAGAGAAGGGAGAAGAGCCAAAAGTAACTTGTCTTTCCCTGGGGCATTATTTAGTCCAATGATTGTAGCTTCACATAATTCTTAGTAGCATGACAAGAGAAATGTTTTACATACAATATTAAACTAAAAGAATTTACATATTTCATGATAAATAAAGCTAAATATGGAGAATCTTCATTATAATATCTTATCTCCAATTCAACAATAATTTTATAAACTTCCGAATTTCCACTGGTCCATCCTTTTAATTTCCTTAATAGGTCACGCAACATTTCTTCAATAAAGGGTTTATTATAATAAGAATAATTTTTATAGATATTAAGTTTATATTTAATTTTCATTTGTTTTTATTTAAGATAACTAAATTGTTAAAAAATTAGTTTCCATTTTTTTTTTATTTGCGAAATTTATACTTTATTTTGGTGTTACTGAAAAAGAAATGTTTTAACCAAAAATAGAAGTTGATCCGAAACATTTGATGACCATACCTTTTCCGGATTGTTAATCAATATTATAATTTCATATTATTATTCTATCAGTTTCATATTATTGTTTTATCAGTTTCATATTATTATTATATCAGTTTCATTATATCAGTTTCATATTTAATTCTATCAGTTCATATTATTATTCTATTAGCTTCATATTATTGTTCTACCAGTTTCTTTTGTTGATCATATTATTGTTCTATCAGTTTCTATTGTTGTGATATTACGTAATTGAAACTTCCTTTTTTTACAAATAATTAAAAAAATTTGGTCATACCTAACTTGTTATATAATTTCAAGCTTATTAATTGGCAACAGACTGTTGCTATTTTAATATAAATCTTTTTCTTAATATTTCCTGTATATTAATATACAATGTATCGAGGCCAGACTGCAATAATAAAAGTAAAATAAAAATCATAAAAAGTTTAAATATTCTTCTGAATCTTCAGATACTTCAAAATTATTCTAAGATTAGATGTATTAATTTATGATACTAATATTGTTATAATACTAGATTATTGAAATTGGGAATCTAAAATTCGAAGTATTTTTTTTTTTTTCATAAAAATTAGAATGACAATTTCATAATTAATTAAAGATATTAATATGCAATTTTCATTCTAAACGAGTTCTAAAAGGAAAAAATTTAAATTAGAACAATGAAGAGTAATTATCAAAAATCATTTTATGGTAAAAATAAGAAAATTACTGCAGCTTAAATTTAGATTTATAGCCTTATTTAAGCTATTATAAACTTAAAAATCTTTATACATTCCTCGTTGGTCATTCTTATTGGCGCATGATGGTTTAAGCCACTTTATTTAAATTATTCTCTCGATTATAACATTGTTTCTCTTAACTATAAATTATTTCTTTTAATTATAAAATTCCAGTTGTTTATCTTATAATTTATAAATTGTTATAATATTTAACTTATTAATTGTTAATAAAACATGTAAGGGGTAAAAGGAATTATAATATATTTATGTTAACTCAGCTGATAGAAAAAATAATAAAAAAAAGGCATGCACATAATAAAATATTATTGATAAAAATAAATAGTAGTACAATACCAAATTATGAATAAAAAGAAATTAATTGTTTGTGTTTTTAGCATAATTATATTAATTTTATTATATCCCCCTGTAATAGCACTGAAATAGTGATATAATAGCTGTATGAATTTTTTAGTAAATATGCCAATTCGTCGGAAATATTGAAAACCTATTATTGGAATATTATAGGTCTTTAGTATGGCCTAGTGTAAGGCTATATTTTCAGTTTTATGTAAAACATTTGTTTAAAATGCTTTTAATAGCCAGTAATATGGCTAATTGTTAATAAATTTAGCATATTATAATGCTAATACCAAAATTCGAGGTTTTTGCAAAGTACTTAACTATAAACAGAATGGTATAATTAGGGCGGTTACGACAGGATTTCCCGACGGACGATTTCCCGACAGGACATTAACATTTGCTAGACAGAGTTACACGTGATCAAACGGCCGGTCGGGATGTCCTATCGGAAAAGAAAATTTATTTTAATTGTTTATTGTTAGGTAATTAGGGTTCATACTATTCATATGTCATTTCTCTTTTTCATCAATTTTACAGAAAAATAAATATTTTATTGTCTGAACAAGAAGTTATGAATGCATGGTTATCGCGGCAAATTCATGAAAACAACTATTTGTATATAATAGGCATTTATTTATTACACTCGATAAAGGCGTTTTTTTTTACTTTACTCTCTATTTTTCCTTCAAGACTAGTTTTTTTATAAAAGTTAATAAAAAGATACAACGTGCGATGTGAAATTTTTTTTTTTTAATTATTACATTTGAAAGATTGTAATATTTTAAATACATAAAGAAAACAAACAATTCTTTATCAAAATATGGGATAATTTTATACAATTACTGCCAAATTTGGATTATTTCAAAAAATATTCTGATGTAATTTATATTTAAATAAGATGCATAATGTAACAAGATCATAATAAAACATTTTTGTGTAATAAGTCAACAGGGGAATTGTGAATTTGCGCTTAAATACTGTACATTACGACAATCAAAGGCACGTTTCATAAAATCAAAAAAAAACAGTTTATTTTTTTTATATTAATTACTAATTCTCAATCATGATCAAGCACATCTATATATTCTCTTTTTCTTGTTCTTTTCTTTTTGAAAATATAATTAAACTTTACAAATGGGAAAAAATAATATTACACTTATTCGTGAATGTGGGAAAAAAGAAACGAGCGTACTGAATGGGCGTTTATGAACGTTATGTTGGTTTTTATCGAAGGTATGATGGATATATTGAAGGTTGTAATGCAGTAGGTACATAGTTAACTTTCTCTGCAAGTTCAAAAATACAGAAAAAAAAAGCTTCCAACATATTTTGATACTGCTGACCTTCTTGGAGCTAATTAAAAGATTTCATAATGACTGAAATATACATCATATCTTAAATATACATATATAATTACACAATATTCGATTCAGAATGTCGGTCAGACGATAAAACCATCATGTTAAGTGGTAAGTAATCCATTCTAACAGCAGTTTTTTGGAGAGTATAGAACATTATGGTACACAGATGAAAGAAAATAAAAAATCATTTGAGTTGATGAGAGCGAAGATCAACGTTATCAAATTTTTAGGTATATAACCTTGTTTTTATGATAAATGTCATCCCCATATCAATCTCGAATAACTAGAGATGGGGATCGACTCACGTGAGTCGACTTGACTCGACTTTAGGAATCCGCTTCGGCATTTCGGTTCGAATCGGCTCTGACAAATTTTGATAAGAACAGACTCAGTTCTGACAAAGAGCCGAAATGGAACTGAAATGGATAAGCCGACTCGAGCCGACTCGACTCGGCTCCTCAATTAGTATCGGTTCGGAACCGAAATGAGTCGCTCGAGTCGCTCCCCATCCCTACGAATAACTAGCAACATACCTTAGTTATTTTATTATCATCACTTTTTACAGAGATAATGCAAATTCTTTCCAACGTATTTTAGAATGGTTACAAATTTCTATTTTCAAACTCTTTCATTTAATAAAAAAGAATACCATATATTTTAAAAATCTCAATAAAAAGACACCAATTTCAAATACTTTTAACATCAATAATTATAAAAAATTACTAATTATTCACATTCAAAAAGGCATTTTTGAAGTTCCAATTTTCTGAATACCATGAATTCCAAAGACATAGCAATATACCTTCAAATACAAAAGTCATCAATCTTCCTAAAAGCAATTTGATTAAATATGATGAGTATCTAGTTCTCCTCAAGAGTCGAGTCGACCCGGATTAATTGACTCAACTCGAGTTTCTAGACGAGTTGGGTCGCATAATTTAACGACCTGTGACCTTCCTGTTGACGCGAATATTTTTATTAAATTGAATTAATTTTAGCTGTTTTCACAAATTACCACAAAATCACGTGCCGAGACTAAAGATGGTCAGTCGGTCTTTCGGTCATGGACGGTCCTGCTCGGTCTTTGGGAAAGTTATAAGGAATGCACTTTTGAATTTTTGGGACGCAGCAATTATGGCTAAAGACCAATAAATGTCAAAATTTGGCCTTTATACTTCTTTTTTTAGAGGCGAAATTTGCAAAAGACCGAAAAAAGCAACAAATACTGATTTTGGTAAAATAAAAACCTGCCCAGTTCTGATTAGATTGAGACCAAAATTTACCACTTTTCGCTCTTTAACCAGTTCTGTTATGCCACAAAAAATTGGGAACACAGCCTTATTGCTTTTCCGAAAATTTTTTAAAGACCATCAGGACGGATCAAAGACCGCAGGACCGACTGACCATCTCTAGCCGAGAAATTCGGTAAAATTCAGAATTATATCGTTAGATTCTGAGCATTGATCCGAGTACAGCAGTTGGTTTTTATTTATTTTAATTTCTACCCGAGTTACTTTTCGGCAAGAGATAAAATGCCGAGCGTCTCGTAACTTATGAAACAGCTATAAATACTATTTAACGGGTCGACCCGGGTTATCATAATCAAACAATGTTCGGGTCGAGTTTAAGTTCGAGTTATGGTTTTTAAACTCGAGTCGAATTCGAATATACTTAAAACCTGATCCTGTGGCCCATATTATTCCAAGCCCTTTTAATTATGTGAATCATCATAAATCATCTATACAAAATATTTATTTGTGCAGCTGATATTTATATAACACTTGTCTACAAGATCTGGAACTATATTTAATTTCCAAAATTTGTTGTGAATAATAAATATCCTTAGGTTGTAATCGATTTGATGACCGGTCTAATCACAAAATCTAAGGACCAGTCCGGCGGTAGATATTATTTTCATCAAATAAAAAGTAATATACAAAGTATGATAATTTTAAAAATTCCGTATAACCTCGATTATTAATTTTTATGAGCGACTTATTTTTGATAAGAAATAGATGTTATTTCACGAGATATAATTTGTATTACTTATAATTATTCGGAAAAAAGAATATTTTAATTTTATTATTTCTTCTAAAACTTTCTTAGTATTTAACAAATATTCAAACGGAGATATTTTAATAACCAAAATCTGTTTGAAATGAACCTCATTAACTCAATATCTGCCTGTAATTCAACAACAAAAAAAGAAATTTCATAATTACCATTAAACGTGACGACCTTATCTACTTTTAAACAAAAATGATTATTTATAAGACGAACGTCTCGATGTCTCGTAGTCTTGTACTGTAAATACGTAATAAAAAAAAATAAGTAATCGCAAATTATATTGTATAACGGGCGCATCAAATTGCTTAACTTTAAATACAGTATGTGCGTAGAAAGTACAATGGCTATCAAAATTATCCGGCTACTTTTCAAAGTGAAAATCTTGTCATTATCGTTATTCATTGATTTATAGTATAGAAATTTATTAATTAATGCTATTTCCATTTGGCTTCAATGCTTCAAGGTACGTTGTCAATCAAATTTTCTATAATATTACGGAAAAATATTTTTATATACTTTTTGATCCGCTTGGGAATATACTCCATTTTTCGCAATGCCTGCCATTTTATAATGCTCAAATGTGAATGCTCGAAACAGTAATAGTATTCCTGATTATATATATATGATACTCCTTTATTCAGCTTACTTGACGCGTCATTATAAATAAAAATAGAGAAGCAGTAAGACAAAAAAATAAAACAGAGAGATAAAGCAAAAAAAAAAAAAAGATGCGGCGAGTAAAATAAAAAAAGTAGCAAGATAAGATAAAAGAGGAACAAGAAATATATAATAGTGCGGTGGGGCTAATGATATTTTTTATTATATTAATAGGGAGGCGCAGCGTATTTTATCTAAGGAAATTTATTATCTTTGAATGATTACCTAAACCTTTGTCTATGGTCATCTCCTTATTCATTATTCATGAATAAGGCTTATTACCTCTACGTGATGCTCAGGAGAAACAGATGTAGGTTAACCCAAAAGCGGGCATCGTAATATTAATTTGCTTCATGCTAACTTTTTTAAAATAATATCTTAACTCTTGTTTAATCAATGTACAGTAAATCGTACCGCTTACATATTTAGTTTAAGAACGCTACAAATTATAAATTATCTTTTAAAAATTAAAATTGACATCATAATAAATTTCAAATTTATATCCTTTTATTCTTATAATTTAAATATTTTTATTATTCATAATTTTATACTTTTTATTATTATTTCAAAAATTTTATTTTGAGAAATAAAAACCGATGATACATTATTAAAGAAATTAGAATAATCTGAAATTAATAAAATAATTGTTAATAATCTAACAAATAGAAAAAACAAAAAAAAAACTAAGATTAAAACAATTCAGCTATATTATCAAGAAATGTTTATTCATAATTATGTTAAAAAGAATAAAATTTTATTAACAACTCTATATTTTTTTTTTTTTTACGAATAAAGAAAAAAGAAATTTATTTTCTAATTAATATAGATTCTAAACTTAAAATTCGCTTAATATCTTAAAATTTGCTTAATGTCCGCCACAATTACGGCGCTGAAAAAAATAATAAAAAAAAAAAAATACATATTCATGAAAATGTTATTAGAAATATATATACTGTATACACCCCCATAATTAAACTGTATATATAAAAGAAAAGGATATAATAAATACATAATAATAAAATACACATATCATACATATATATATACCGTATACATACATATCTTATTAACTCCATTCAAATTCATCAAAACCAAATTCTGCAGGATCATAGCTAAACGTTTTAATTATTCCTTCAATTTTATATTTATTAAATAATACTTTATGATTTTGAGTGAAATCCATTCTATAAAATATTTTTAATAAAATTGGTTTACTATCCTTTCGATTTCTCTTCCAATTATCGAAAAATGAACTAAAAGTACTTAAAAGAATATCGCCATTAAAAATAAATTTGAATTTATATAAACTAGCGGGTGCGGATCTCGTTAATGAATTAAATAAATCCACCCAATTAAAAATTTCTCTTGAAGAATTATTTAAAATCAAACCATCTAAATATCGACAATTAATAAATAATTTCTCCAATTCCGCAATATCATCATTATTAATTGATAATTTAAGATACTCAAGTTTTAAACAATTTTCATAAATAGAACGAATCAAATCATTATTATTCTCCCCAGGATATTTATCCACTCTATCGTACATTGGAAATTGAATCGATATTTCAGTAAGATGACCTTTTGTATTTTTAATAAAATTTGCCAAAATTTTAGACGGAATATTTTGAGTTCTTAAAATTTTTAAATTTGGTGTAGAAGCGTTCACTAAATGATCCCAATTTGTGATGTGACGTGAATTAATTTCTAAACTTTTTAAATTCCCAAGATATGAAAGAATTTTTGTAACGGGTTCCCAACTAATTTTTAAATATTGAATATTATTCGCATGCTTAATCAACGTATTTTCTAAAACCTTACAAAAAGAAACGTCCTTTTTTCCTATATTACCACTTAAATAATTTAAATTTTTCTGAGATTCAATTAATTTAATAATTCCAGAATTACAATGTAACTGTGAAACATCAAATTCCAATTTTTTGATCGACCTACTTATCGTAGAAAATCCTTCCAATATCTCCTGACTTGTATTAGTACTACAATAAAGGTATTCAAGTTCTGAAAAACATTGTTCGGCCCCGGTTATACAATGTATTTTATCTCCTAATTGATCCGGTAAAGAAAGACTCGTGAATTTTGTGTGATTATTAATAAATAATTTCAATAATTCGTCTTTCACAATCATACGTTTTAAAGGTTCAGCAATATGACTAGTATAAATTATTTCACTTAAACCGTTCAAACATAAATTTCTACAAAAACTAATATAATTATACGTAAGTCTCCCACATGAATTCGTGAATAAATCAATTCCATGATTATATAATTCCATTTTTGATTTATCTGGTAAATGTGAAACGATCACATTAAATAATGGTTGACCTTTTTTCACGTATTTCCAAGGATTCTTCCATAAAATTAGAACGGCAATTTCACATAAAGTTTTATTAACCAAAAGACAAGAGTAAAGTGAATTTCCATCTTCCTTTAATTCTTCAAGAATTAATATTAATACATCTTTATTGAGTCTTAACATTTTGATAAGAAGAAAATTTTTTTTTTTTTTGTAACGAATAGGGGAGAAGATTAAACAAAAAAGAAAAAAAAAAAAAAAAAAAAAAAATTCAGTAAACTGATAAAATCATGCTTGTGACGGGCTGTGCGACATAAAAATGCATAAAGTTTCATATTTGTAACCACGCTGATCGGAATATGCAAATTCCCGTTCCGGGATGTGAATCATTGTAATAATAGAAGAGCTGCTGTGCAATTTTACAAATCTAAAATTAATTATTACCTTTAAATAAATGATAATCATCACCATTAAAAAAAAAATATTTTTACAATATTTGGACATTTGGGCGGGCCTTATCGAAATCTAGTAGATTTAATTAATTTGGTCACAAACAAGTCATAATTAAATAAAGTATTATCAAATTATATCGTTATACCTTGTAACAAAAATCTACTAATAATTAAAAATCTTAATTACCTTAAACGACTTCGTCTTATTAAACATTTTGAGAATTTTTTCTTAAATCTCATGTTGTTTCACTGTATAAACGCATGTTGTTTATTATTTATCATGAATTTCTAGCAAAATTATTCACTGTATTTCGAAAGTTCGAAAGGCGTTAATTTAAAATTAATAAATATTACTGTATATTAACGGCGCAAATAAGAACCTTCAAAGTAAAATGATCAAATTGAATTACTATATCAATTTAAGTTCTGACAATGAAAAATAACGTTAGGTTTTGCGTTCTGCTCAAGCAGTGATAAGTACTGTACTATATATATCATACAATCTTAATTTTCTTAATACACATACATAAGTATTATTGCCCAAAATAAAATCAAATAAAAGGACTTGAAGTTTTCGACACGAGTTTCTAAATAAAAAAAAAATAATAATAATACGTTGATTCGTAAAAACATGATTACGTTCATTCAAGTAATAAAGCTCTCAGTCTCGTATCAAAAATGATCATCATTATAATTCAAGTATGAAAGAGAAATGAATGTCTTTTCATTTTATCTTTGGATTTTTTTTTTTGCATTTTAAAAAAAAAGATTTTATATACAAAAGAGATGATTAAATAATAATTATATTATAAGTGATTAGTGATGCACTTGTAATATATTTTTATAAACTCCGTGGCGTTCGAACAGTGTAACGTGTGTGACATTAAAAAGTATTTTCCGCCTTTATTTATCAAGATTCGGAAATATAAGAAAAAAACAATTTCTTTGTTTAATTATATAATTGATTCCTTTTCAATTTCTTTATTCGTTTTAATAAAAAGAATTACATTTTTTTTTTCTACGCACAATTTTTATAAAAAAATTTCGTGACATGATTTAACGATAAAAAAAATTATTTATAAGATCTTTTTCGGATGACGAATATTTCGAATTAATATTAATATAAAATACATAATAGTTCCACGATTTTTTTTTTTTTTTTTTAAAAAAAAAAAAAAATTTAAATTTTTTTTTTTTTTTTTTAAAAAAAAAAAAAATTTGAAGTTTCCAATTTTGAAAATTTGACGAGGAGCCCCTGAATACTCTTAACAAGAATCTTTGTCGTACAACCCTTATTTTGGTAAATTTTGGGGACATCAAACAGAATGATTTGTATTAAAATAGTAAATGGTGTCACACGTTTACATTTGTTGACCCCTATCTCATTGTAGTACGTTTATACAATTTCCTTTTTTCAGGTATCACGTGTTAACAATTTTTATTTGTCGTACGTTTTATATACATTCATTTTAAGGAGTAATTAAGATGAATAAAATTTTTATTATGAAATTTAGTAATGAAAAATTATCATACTAATTAATTTAATTGGTTTGTATTTTTTTTTTTTTTATAAAAATTTAATTATAAAAATTTTTTTAAAAAATTAACCATCGAAATGGTATTTTTTACGATGGAAATAATAATAAGGGTACGCCGAAATGTCCTAAAAGAAAGAAACAAATGTATCTCTTATCATCGTCAAAAATATAATTCTTATAATAGAACATATCTTATCTTTCTCGATAATGCTAATCTTATAATAGAAAATTTCTTATCTTCGTCAAAATGGTATTCTTATAATAGAAAAATCCCTTAAATTTTGCAAAAAATATCATTCTTAAAATAAAACAAATAGCATTCAAAGCAAAATCCGCCAAGATACTGTTCTTGGAATAAATAAAAAAAGCTTAATACTAAAATGTTTTCGGGTCCAAATAAAGCTATTCATTCTCAAATAAAAATTGAAATGCAGCTCTTATCGTTTCTCACGGGTTCTTAAGTATATTCCAAAAACTTTACCAGTTAATCTTAGAAATGATTAACGCTATGCATTAGTTTGAAAGATTTGATCTACGCAAATATGTCAACCACTTATCAAAAATGAAATAGTTGAAAAATGAGAATAATTATTAAAAGAATCGTCATACATATCTTTAAAAAAATTTATTTTTGAATTGTACGACAAATATTATATATATATATATCTATTTAATAACTTAACTGTTAAAGTATCTCATTGTATTATGACCCCTAGTAGTGAAACATCGCACGGAAAACTACGTGATGATCTATAATTATTACGGTTAACAAATATCAAAAGTTGATTTATTCAAATTCTTGATATCGATTGGGTGATTACAATATTTTAAATCATTACGAAATACATTATTTATTCTCAATCTTGGCTGATTATAGTTAATTATTTAGAATTAACTTTTATTCAAGTATCTAAACTTTCTCTAAAAAGGCATGTCATTATTGAATAAAATTGATTGTTGAATTATACAATAATTTTTAAACTTTCTCCAAAAAGGAATGTCATTATTGAATAGAATTTATATACAGATCTGTTGTGACAATCATTAATAATACGCTACTAACGCATTTTATTTTTCGTTTCCATAAATTTGTTAAAAAAAAAAAATTTGACCATGTCAAATAAAAATATATTATTCTTTTAATTATTTTCTTAAAATTATTATGGATTTTTCATAAATTGAGCTCAAATATTTAATAATAATATATGTTAAAAATTCTTAATATTCATCGTTATTGCTAAAATATATACATTTTTTTTTTTTTTTTTGATATATTAATGTTGAAAATATGTATTAAACATAAAAAAACGACAATTTTCTTTGAAATTTGAAATATTGAAATTATGTTTTTAAATAACGATTTGCGTTAGAAGAAACGTATTTGAAATTTTTTTTCTCGTTCCTTAATATGATCATAACATTCATATAATTTTATTTTATGATATATTCAATTCGTTATTATAAACTACTATAAACGAAATTATGTTTATATTGATATTTATATTTTTTTTTACGAATAAATAAAATTTGGAGAAAATAATATCGTCGTTCTTCGATCCGGTTACACAATACTAATCATGGTAATGGATATTATAAATCCGTGTCACTTTCAAAAAAAACATAATTTTTAAGTTTAAAACACAAAAATCTAACGCTAAATATTTTTATTACGCTTTTCCTTCAAAATTTTTTTCTTTACCTCTTAAACAAAAATGATGCCACTCATTAAAGACGTACTTTTTATAATATTAGAAGAAATTAAAGGGGATAGAAATTCCCTTCATTCATGTCTTCTAGTTAATAAGACTTGGTGTGAAATTATCGTTCCAATTTTATGGAAAAATCCTTGGAAATATTTAGAAGAAGATGAGAAAGAGAAATCACAACTTAATGTAATAATTTCACATTTATCAAATGAGATAAAAGAAGATTTAATAAATAAAGGAATAAATATGTTGACAGGAATTAAACGGAAACCTTTATTTAATTATATCAATTTTTGTAGATATTTAGATTTGTATAAATTAGAAAAGATAATTTATACAATAAATTATATTGAAGAATCAAAATTAAATATCATGAGAAATGAAATATTTAAGTTGTTTATTAATAATAATATGAAATTCACTAATCTTTATATACCAGGACGATATAATTATCAAATACATCTTATCCCTGGAGCTGAATATTGTCTTTCGGAACTTGAATGTCTTAAGTGTCATAATAATTCCGATCAAAATATATTTGAAGGTTTGGCTAAAATAAATAATTCAATTAAAAAATTGGAAATTAATATTGAACCTTATAATAATACTGGAATCATTAAATTAATTGAATCTCAAAAAAATCTAAATAATGTTCATTTGATTTATATTGTAAATGATGAATCATTTAATAATACGATTGAGGAATCTTTGATTAATCATGTAGATACTATTAAACATTTAAAAATAGGTAGGAAACATAATACGAGAATTTTTTCTTATCTCGTAAATTTAGTAACTTTGGAAATTAATCCAAGTTATAACACTAATTGGAGTAATTTAAAAAATGTTTCTTTACCATTTTTAAAGATTCTTAAAACTCGATGGGTTCCATCTAATATTTTAGCCAATTTAATTGAAAAAACAAAAGGTTATCTTATTGAAATTAGCATTTATGATAAATATTATGAAGGTAATAATAAAAGACTCATTCAATCAATTTATCAAAAATGTTTAAATCTTAAATATCTTAAATTTTCAATTAAGAATAATGATATTTTGGAATTTAATAAATTATTAATTATATGTCAAAATTTAAATGGATTAATTGTACATGATGCTTCTATAGAAGGATTAAATTGGGGTAAATTATTTGAAATTTTAACAAATTCTTCACCTAATAATTTATATAAATTTAAATTTGAATTTAATTATTATGATTATTATGTAATTAAATTAGAAACTTTTAAATTATTCTTTGATAATTGGAAAGGTAGACATCCTATGTTATTACACGTTCCAATAGATGGGTATAATAGTGATTATTTTGATTTAATTGAAAAATGTAAATTAGAAGGAATAATTAAATTTTATGATAAGGATTTATATGGATATTCTTTTGATGAATTTGAATGGATTCAAAAAGAAAATGATTAATTATCAATTGAAAATTTGTAGAGTTTTGGTTAGATATTTAAATCGGTAATAGTTTTTGTTTATTTTTATCTAGTGTTATCATTTATTATTAGTATTTATCATTTATTATAAATATTTGTTATTTTTTTTATTTACATTTATTGTTATCTTATTATTACATTTATTATTATCTTTATCATTAAAAAACGCCTATTAGCCTTTTTTTGCAATTTATAGAAAACATTCCTATTTAATATTCCATTCAATATTTCATTCATGCACTTTATATTACGTCAAAACATCACTTTTATATAGTATGTTTCGTATTCTACATATTGCTGTAACACCTACATATATAAGATCAACCGTACACTACATGTTTCATGTATACAGTTTTCGTGTCATATAGGTCAGTATGACAAAAGTTGTGTCATTTGCTAAACATACATGAATTAATATTAGCTTCCCAAGTTATATATTGACTAGAAATGTCGAGAGTGTTCGATTTTCTTTTAATTTAATTGATTGTACAATTTACTGCGATCAAACAATGGATGATATTATGCTGTATTACTTTGTAATTTCAAATCATAGTTAGTCACAACAAGATAATCCGTTTAAAATGTTATTCTGATATAATTTAGTCAGCCATGTTTGGGCAAATTACAATTTTTCAGTCTTGTCAATATGACAAAGAATAGATTCAGTTAATAATTTTTTGAATGTTTCACGTTGATATCTCAGTGTGTCAGTACAAGTTATACTATCTACAACAGATTTTTTTTATTTAAGACCCCTCCCAACTCAACAATTTATTTTATTTTGTGCATTTTGTGCAATTTATTTTTTTAGAGAGATTCTTGAAATTCTTTAAAAAATGTGTAACCATTTGAACGATTATTTCTGAAGACCAATCTTGTGAAACAAAGAGATTCTTGAAATTCTTGAAATTAATTCCCGTATGATCGTCCTCCAGTACAACGATCAAGCTCCTGGAATGGGTAGTTGTGTTTGGCATTAAATTAATTAAATTACTAAAAAAATAACTTGATTTTAAACTATATTTAATTATGAAATAATCTATGAGAAGAACGATTTCAAAAGCAAAGGTTTTGATGCCAAACAAGTTGTATCTATGGAAGTAACGGAAAATTGGTTGATTCTCATACGAAAAGATACTATAAAAAATAATTTAGATGATTCAGAGGATATTACTTTACTTGTATATGATGCTGTTCACAAATGTATCAATGATATATTTAATACTATTCAATCGTTTCACCAAAAAACTATAATTAAATTACAAGAAAAAGAACTTGATTTTAAACTATATTTAACCATAATAAATAGTACATATAGTATGCTCAATGCAACCTACTATTTGATACATTAACTAATATTTAAAATAACTGAAATTTTTGAACATCAAAGACATCTGAGAATTTTTAACCCGCGCTCTGGGGAAATGATATAGGAAAATTATGTGATTGGAACAATTTTGAAGAGGCATCTCGGTGTAGATTGGTCTAAATGGAGAGAAGAGTGCAATATAATTCCGTCAATTCTGATAATCGACGAAATTCAAAAGATATATCAATAGTTTTCCTTTTGAAATTATCTCATTCCATTATATATCTAATATTTAATTTATAATTGTCTTTATATTCTTTTGTCCAATATATAATAATCTTTTTAGCAAAAATTCTTCATTTTCTTTTTCAAGGATCTATTTTATCTCACTTTACTAAGTTCTAAGTTACTAAAAATTATTTAAACCTTATTATATTTGTAGTTTGTTACTTTATAAAATAATTTAAACCTTATTATATTTTAGTTGTTACTTTATCAGCAAATCTCAAAATTATAATAAAACCCAATTACTAAGATAACAAATCCTTATAACTTATTAGGATTTTATTTAGTTATTTAAACACATTCATCAAATACTTCTGAACTAAAATAATTAATAGCTCCTCCCTTTGAAATTATATTCATATATGAACTTAATTGATTCATCCTATTGTTTAATATTTCACCTATCTAAGTTTTTTATCTAATATGAATATGGTCTTTTTAATACAGATTCTATATTTTCCTTTTCAAGTATCTTGTCTAAATTTTCTAGTTCATTTGCACCTAAATTATTTTCTGATTTATATTAAGATCAACTAAAGAAATTTGTCTTAATTCTAGTCTAATATTATTATTTCCTGTATTACTTAGAATAAAAAATATTTGAATAATTAAATGATCTTAACCTTTAGGCTTTTTCCATACATTACTAATGAAAGTTCTGGAATACAATGTGCTAAAGCATCATGAAAAGTACTATTAATGACAGTTTAACAACCTGTTCATATGTTCACAAAATTAATAGCAATAACAAATATTAAAATTATTCTTCATCAGACAATTTTTAAAATATCATATTCACTTACATTGGATTAAAACTATTGATTATTTTTACAGAGTATTAAATTAAAAGGATTTATCATTTCTATTATATTTTGGAGAATATATGAACAGGTTTTTAATCATACATTTTTTAATTGATTGGCCTATCCACTAAAGATATAATATCTTTAATACAAATGTTTATATTGTAAAATTTTATTTTATTATTTAGAGCTGTGACCCGTCAGAATCCTGGATCCAGATCATACCCAAATCAAAAAAAGTATTACCCGACTCCATAATGTGACCTTTTTATCATCAATAAATATACAAATCAGGATATATTTATTAACTTTGATATTGTTTAAACTTTGAAAATAAAAAAAATTATCAAATATAACCATTCGATCTTAATGTTTTATTTTCAGCTAAGAAGGAAATAGATGCTAGAAAAGGTAACTTTAGAGAATTCCTTTTCTTATATTTTGTAATAAATCTAAAGTATTTTTCATAGATCTGGAAGATTATTGAGAAAATGGTGCAGAAGAGCAGAGTCGCAAAGAAAGTTTATGAGCAATTTCTTCTGCCATACAAGTAAGTCTCAAAAGTTTGGCTTCCGCTTCCTTTTATGCATGACATAATGTTGATGCCTGTTCTTTAATGCATATCAGGAGAAACAATCAAATTATCTGCAGCACCAATTGTTCATAACCAATGATTGTAAGTTTGAATGGAACCACAACCACCATAGTTGCCCCAGAGGATGCTCTCTGTTACCTCTACATGATTAATTATCTCCTCTTAAAGAACCTCTATATGATCAACCATCCTCTCCCAAAGAAAGATCCCAAGAAAAAGAAAAAGGAATTCACATACCTGAGACAGGTGAAATTTCTTTTTTGGCATCTCGAACAATTTCATCAATGAATAATTATAATGGTGAGTCAAAACAGACATTCAACAATCAATGTCTTGAAAGTCAAATCAAGTAAAATTATAGCCGTTGTGTTTGGTGTATCAATTTCAGAGCAGAAAGAAAGAATTAGCTTTAATCCAAAAAAGGAACGACCAACACCTTTTTCCTCAGGAACAAGATGGAGAAGTGATTCAAAGATAAAAAAGTGGATATTCATGAATTGTGCAGAGACGAATGGTTGGATATCTTTATGTCTGTTCAGACCAGATCTCCCAATAAAATCTTGAACAATATCAATTCACTTGAAAGAAATAAAGTTGCCATGCACAAATTGCCAAGCTTGTCAGAATTGGTTGACGCAACCAAGAATAAACGTGGGTACCGTGAACTCCAACCAAAACATGAATGATTAATAGATCAAGAAAATAAGGAATATTTTAATGATGAATATGGTATCACCAATATTAATCCATTGCTTGAAGATAATTATGGAATGTCTGTTTTGTTTTTAAATGGCCGTGGTATTCTGTTTGAATGGTGTGAATTTACACAAGACATGTACATTTTGGGAATTAATGAAATAGAAGGTTTTGCAAACATTCTCTACCATCCAGAAAAGAGATGTATCATTATAAAAGACACTGGTGAGGTGATACCTGATTTTGAACTTAAACACCAAGCAGAAGAGTCGGTAAAAGCTGTATTAACTAATTTAGAAAAAGGGTGAAATAAGAAAGATTGATCAGGTTGATAACTGCACCTTTACATATATAAAGCTTTTTTCTTTTCTTTAGATAGGTTAAATATATTTTGCTTAAATGAATAACAAAGACTACATCTTTTACTTTTGTCTTGAATAAGTTTTAATTTACCTGCAGATTAGAAATATAACCTATAAGAACAAATTAAATATCAATTATGTGAGTATATGACATCATTACGCAAATTAAATGCTATAAATTATTTATGTTATAAACATTTTATAATACTTACTTTTTCACGACACGTGCTTACCAAATCCTTCAGCGATATTTAACATATTAATTATTATGATCAATAAAGAATAAACACATTATCATGCGTAAAAATGAAGCCCAATTTGGTTGGGCAAGATTTTATATATTTTTCGTCAAGTATTATATGAAAATGTGCAAGTAAAAAATAAATTTAAAAATGATAAAGAAGCAGGTATAGTGAGGCTAATCTATTCCCTAAATTCTAAGATGACTTTCCCATAAGATTGTCTGTTGATCTCACCCTTTTTATTTCTCTCTTTGTCTACGTCAAGAGCTGAGTCCAGCTTCTGCGCGACTGCGCCTTCTCTAATAATCATGCAATATGCCCAAGAACTCTGTCTTTCAACCTTATCTTCTGTACTCTCAGTACCATACATAACTACTACCGGCTTTGACAGCTTAAATGACAGCTTCCCTTAATTAACTAGCGAACATCCAAAAAATACCACTTTTCCGCATCTGTGATGATCCCAAAGGTCTTTCCAGTAAAAGCATCTCCCTCTTCCATCTCACTTGCTTTATGCTTATGGTTTGATAAAGCCAATTTAAGTAGTACAGCATTCTGAGCAATATCCTTAAAAAAATCTTCATCCTTTGCTTCTGTCACACCCAATATTGACTGGTCTGTGTTCATTGGACCTGGGATATTTTTTTATGGTCGAAGTTTGAACCCTCCCATAGATTTACCCTGGTGACAAAGTATGAGCAAACATACTGTGATTTTGATGCTTCATTTCTGCTGATTGGAATGGACTTGAGATGGGCCTCCACCTTCCTTCAATTCAATATTAATTGGCATTCATAATTATTCCAAATGAATAAATATTGATCCGTGGTGAAACAGGACATATACTCCTTTTTTGAAACATATGATGATTATATTTGTTGGAGAGAAATCATCAATCTTCTGTGGTCAATTTTGTCAAGATTATATTAACATTTTAGTTGAACATAATGGAAGAATGTTGCCAGTTCAGTTATAAGATTTTGAAGTATTACTCAGGAAGAATCACCTTCCAGGTCTTTGTACTCACAAGTGAAAGGTGGAAATACTGATAATGAAGAATCATCCAACTCACCAAGTCCGTAAAGCTGGAATACTTTTGGGAATGACCAATCTGAGAAAGCTTTTGATGGAATTTCTATGACAATGATAAACTTGAAATTGTTCTTTGATACAAAAAGCTGGAGCATTTTGCAGAAGTCTTGATCATTCTGAGGTGAGTATCTTTCTTTATCACCACTTATGAATTTTAATACTGCTCCATCTTTTTCAAGAGACGGTGGTTCATTTTCTTTGCGTATATATTCCTTGAGGCCTTCGAGAGTCACGTTTCTGATATCTATATTCCACTTGAATCCATTCATTCGTTTCAGGCTCATGATAACTTTGAAGACTGTAATATATTGACGGGTAAGTAAATTTCCACAAAGATACGCTTTCTATGATCTTTCCTACATACCATATTCAGTCTTATGCGAGTTGTTCCCTTAATCCGATACCTCGCTCAAAGTGGTAGTTAACACGAGAAGTTTGACTAAGACATGAATATGTTCCTCAGGAGGTGAGTTGGAAAAGTACTTCAAAATTTTCTTATTGCTAATAGCTCATCATTGTCCATTATTTTTCTGCCTGAATAAGCATTTTTACCAATTCATGATAATAATTATTTTTTGCAATACATCTCATATTTTCTCACGTTAATCCACTATAGAACCCACTTCTAAAATGACCTTTACAGAGTTTGACAACTACCTAGCAACACCGGCAATTTTTACACAGATGTCACATATCACATAATATTATAAATCACATTCTGGTAATTGATTCGTTTATTCATAAATAAAAATTTTTTTCTCATCGCTCTTTTTTTTTCTTACTAGTTATAGTTATAAGGTGAAAGGTAGTTATTTTTTACTATTCATAAAAACGTTTTTAATATTTTATTTTTTTTTTACAGAAACAGAAGAATGTCATTTCATTTTATTTTTATTTAAGAAACGTTTTTACCATTTTTCCTCTATTTATAGTCACTACCTTCCTTATTTTTTTGTTTATTATTTCAGTTTATGAAGCCTTTATTTATGTTTTTTATTTTTTTCTAGAGAACGCGCATGTATTTTTCTATTTCTTTTAAAGATATTTTTGGTATTAAGTGCCAATAATTTTACATTATGATAATAAAATCATTTAAATATAAAAATAAATCCATTTTTTTTATTAAATTCTAACAAGTATCAAAAGTTCAAGTCTTCAAATAAAAACTTTTTATTTTTATTTTTTAAAATAACGCGTATTTTGTGAAAAAAATTCCAAGACAAAAAATTGTAACATCACAGGCACGTGATTAATATTATGTGATATAGAACATCTGTGCAAAAATTGCCGGTATTGCTGGGGTAGTTGAGTTTGACGATATCATTACATTACTTCACCTTTAAACAGTAATTTACTATTGATTCTTCACCTTGGATAACAATCTACATTGGAACTTTTCAATACAATCTGGCCATATCCCCGTTGAAGTTCATCCTGATAAAGTGGAAATTCTATCAGAATCAAAATATGTGAAAGAAAGCATCACGTACAAAAAGAGTTTGTTTTGCAGTTTTATTAGTAAAAATGCCCATATTTCTGATGATATCTAGGTTTTACATCTGGTTATTACGTGTAACAAGGTATCTCTCTTGTACAAAAGGGATTGTATGAATACATGGAATAATGACGTAGGATTTCTTACACTAGGCAGACTATATATAAATTTCGCTTGACTGCCTCTGTCTTCTAATACATTTTGATTGTGCAAAAAAGATCATCCCAGTGTCTCCACTCTTCCATAAATCCAGATTCCCCTTCATAGTCTTTGATAAATTCACATAGCCTTCTTCTGTTTCAGAATTTTCTTGTCATCTGACATATAAAGCTCCGCATGAGCCGAGCCAGCTTGCAAGCTGGCTCAAGCTTTTCAAGCTGAGCTGAGCCGAGCCATGTTTAAAAGGCTTGATGGCTCGCGAGCTGGCTTGAAAAAAGCTCGAGCCAGCAATGGGCTCGGCTCAAAAAGCTCGAGCCAGAATTTATTCAGCTCGAGCCAGCTCGAGCTTTCATACAAAAAAACGTTACAAAACGTTTTTTGTATAATAATATATTAAAAAAAAACGTTTCGCAACGTTTTTTTTCGATACTTTAACAAAAACGTTGCGAAAACGTTTTTTGTATTATAATATATTAAAAAAAAAA
>JADRCO010000992.1:0-23759 GCA_021464525.1 Rhizophagus sp. LPA8_4_AMF
GCTTCTAATTTATTTAGAAATTTAGTTCCCAAAGCTGCTGCTAAATTAAATATACCAAATCCTGAAAAAATTGTAATAAGTACATTACATATGTCCTTACTTGTATGCTATTAATCCAGGATTATTCTAGTGTATTCATCATTTTTAAGATAAAGTAGTTCTTCAAAATATTGCTTCATTGAAACAATATCCATATATTTATTATTATTTGAGTTAAAATCTTGTAAAAAACTATCACATGCTTCAAATATTTCTTCATTTGAACTTGGTTTATTTTCAGCTTTTAAAATAACTACATTGGCTAGCGGTAACTGATATCCTAATTCAACATTTAAATTAAAAATGCTGAACTTGAAATTTTTAATTAATAAATGTTAAGTTTGACATATTTTTATTTTTTTAATTAAAAAAATGTAAGTTTGACATTTTTAATTAAAAAAATGTTTTTTTTTAATAAAAACATTAAACTTGACATTTTAATTAACAAATGTCAAGTTTGATATTTTTTTTTTATTTTTTTAATTAAAAAAATGTTAAATTTGACATTTTTAATTATATTTTTTTTTAATTAAAAAACGTCAAGTTCAATGTTTTTAATTATATCAAATTTTTTATGATTTGATCCAATTTATATAAGATCAAATGTTTTCAAAAAATTTAAGATCAGATCAGATTGAGTTAAAATCTGATCTGATCTGATTTGTGCAGAACCCTAGTTATGATAGATAATTACAATTTCTGAGACTATTCCATGATTTATCCATTCTAATAAGATCTTAAGTCCTGGTCATTTAAAGTTAATATTTAAGCTGATGTCACTAATGAGTTTATAGGTTGGAAATCAGATAGTGAGAAGCTGTTTAAGATATTCTTTTAGCTTAGTACTAAAGACTCAAATATAAAGAAAACCTTTTTTAGTGGTGATAGTGATGGTAGTAGTAGTGATGGTGATGGTGTTATCAACATTTTGTAAAGTTAACTTTGGAAAAATAGAAGATATGTTGTAAAAATGAGTACCAGAAGAAGACATTTTAGCAGTAATCTTTCCTTACTTTAAGCAATGATGCAAAATGTCTGATGAGATACTAATTTTTCTTAGTTGTTTAGTGTGCAGATAAATACATATATAAGGAGAGGAAAGATGTAGTTAACGATTTTTGATTTGAATCTTTATATATGATTTTCATTGATAAACATATTGTTACAACTGTATTACTAAGCAAAAAATTGTAAGAAATAATATTTTTTTATATATAGTATTTAGATGGGATTTGGAATTGGAGTGGAAATGGGAATGGGATTTTGGATTTGAGATGGGATGGCCCAGTCACAAATATACCATCAAGTTTCAACTTTTATGTAATTTAGTTTTCAATTGATTTTTTTTTTAATTAATAATAGAAATGTTATGTGATTATTTAAAATTACATAATAATATAAATATACACAGTAATTAATAATTATAAACTAATGTGATTGTTTAAAATTACATAATCTTAATAAATATGACTCATATTTTACAGTAAAAAAATTATGTATTTACTCTTGTTTTAACATCTCTTATTCTTGTTTATCATATTTTTCAAACTATACATTATGTTTATTGTACTCTTAGGAATTTGTACACTTATCAGTATTTGTTATTATGGTCACATTTTTAGTAACTATCACAAATTTTTTTTAAATCTCCAAGTTAATCATTAATACTAAAGTACTTTAATAAAATTTCAGGACCATTTTTTCAGACGATATCCAGTAATGCTACACTCTGGTACGTTTTGTTATATAATAAACATTTAAATATTGTTCCTTCTATTAGATATATAAATAACATTTCTTTTTCATGTTTAAAGGCCTGATATAAGTTTCAATTATTATGATGATAAGGATAATCTACGAATTTATTTTTTAAAAACTCCTCGAGATATTATTATTGGATACTATATATGGATCTCTGATGATCTTCTATTATGTTATGACAGTTATGGCGATGATGAAAAGATAGTAGCTTTTGAATTAAGACATGCATCAAAGTTATTACTTGTAGGAAAGCCAAATTTTATTATTAATCCCATCTATAATGAAGATTCTAATATTTTGAAGATTAATTTCTTTAATTTTACTCCACCCGTGATCAAATTTAAGAAAACCGAAGTGGAGAATATTGAGTTGGGAATGGATGATGCTGGAAAAGTTGTTAGTCTACTCTTTTATAATGCTAGTAATATAATATTGGAGACGTTATCGGAAGAAGAGTTAGTAAACCATGAGAAAAAGATAGAGGAAAGGCGAAAAATCAATCAAATACTTGCGGAGGAACTAAATGAAAAATACAGGATGCAAGATGAACTCTTTAAAAGGGAATCTCAAAGATTTGCGGATCTAGATGAAAAATACAGGATGCAAGATGAACTCTTTAAAAGGGAATCTCAAAAATTGGCGGATCTAGATGAAAAATACAGGATGCAAGATGAACTCTGAAGGGAATTATTTTGATTTATTACCGTTTTCAAAATGGTTGATCCTGACGTCGATCACGTAACACAACACCCGATCACAATCTTTTCGCGTATATGAGACGTTTAATTTTTTTTATATATTTCAGTTTTATATCACAACTCACGTATAATCTGAGACAAGAGGCACAACATATATATAGAAAGAACAGTTAAAAAGATTTGTACCAATGCATCAAATAAGTTTGTTTTAATCTTTTTAGGATTATTAAGATCCAAATGACATGCTTCTTAATAAAATCACGATTAATACATCGCTCTCTTCCAGACATTGTAGACGTTTGATTTAAGGAACGAGCAATATAAAAATAAAAATATTTTTTTACAGATTGATTAATAAAAAAATATTTAACGAAAAGGAGTTTTGGCTCACTCTTTTAACAATTAGATAATTTGCTTATTAATTATCTCTTATAATATAGAATTAATTTAGTGTTCGTAATTTACTTGATTATGACAAAAATATTACAATATATTACGTAATAATGGGATCATCAGTTATCAGTTTTGACAAATTAACGATAGCCTTATCGATTAAGAAGGAATTATATATCTGGTTCTTTCTTTTTATATGCTAAACAGCGTTTGACTTTTCCAAAACTTAAATAAGTACCATAAATTACAGACTAATGGTTTGTATCTACTTTATCTCTAGTTAAATTATGTAATGGAATTCTAAATCTACGACTAACTAATTGAAGCCAATATAGCTCCATCCAATATGTAATGCCGACATTACCGCTGGGTAATATCAAACAAATAAAACATCGGTCCATGAAAAACCCGCATAGTCCTGCATTTTTTCTTTGACAGCTATTGAAATTTTTGATTCTTCATCCAGTATTGAAAAATAATCACATTATCTTGATTGCGTCCCGTGCTTTCATCACCTATTACCTCGTATTCAGGTCTCATGCTAAATTCTTTACCTGTGGCATCTCTGGTGATATTGATCGCATTTCCAATCTACATTCTTTTAAACTTCCTTGGGCATGTCAAGAAAGACTTGACCGTCGATTTTTCTCTTACGGAGTGCAAAGTCATCATAGTCGTCAACTAAATATGAATCGAGCTCGACATAGCCAGAAACTGGGGTGAACATAGTGAATATTTATTGACGAATAAAAAAATAATGGCTTTAACTAGTTACACTAACACAAGTTTAGCATGTGTCAGATTGCGCATGTGCCGTGCCACAGAACTTCCAGCAAATTTGTGACTTGTGTGGCGCGATCAGCTTGTGTATAAAATATGAAGTGAGTAACGCGAAAAAAAAACCTAATCAATATGGATGAACTACAAGCTTTACGAAACCAAAAGGCTTTGGAATTATTATAAAAGCGTAGAATGAGGGAATCTTTCAAGAAAGATATTAATTTAACTGCATTGAAAGAGTGGGAAGAAGCGAAATTTTGGGTATTTATAATTATTCAGATCATTTACTAAATATGCAAATTATGATATGAAATGAAAGCAGTAATTGAGGGAGGAAGAGAGAGAGCAAGGGAGTAAGAGGAGATGAAAGAAAACAGCAGATAATATATTTATGGCAGATTTCAACTGGCCGTAAATCTTTTTGTAATGACTAATGAAGATTATAATTTAGAACTAGCTCTAAAAGGTTAAAGATGTTTAATATTTTATTTTTGAAGTATTAAAATATTTGTTTTCTGAATCTTATGAATGTGATTACATAATCATTGATAAAAAGGAAGCTATAATATAGATAATAATTTCCACGGAAAGCAAGTTTATTGGTAAAGAATCTATTCAATCAGATATCGAAATTGAATCAGTTCACGAAAATATTTACCGAAACTGATTCAATGATCTACCAGTAAATTTATTTCAATAACTTCATTAATAAAATTGATTATAATTCTCATTAAAAAATGAAGATTTTTCTTTTGGCGAGATTCATCAGGATATTATCAATCAAAAAGTATCCAAATTAAAACAAGTTATACCACAATATGTTTGGTTTCTTGGATTATTTCATAATTATATATTGAATCAAATGAAATGAAGATGAAGCATTAAATTGTTGACAAAGGCAAGCAACTAAAAATTATTCAATCGCACAATTTATGTTGCCAAATGTTATAATGGTGATTATGGAATTAAACAAGACAAAAATTCGCCATTTAATTGGACAAATTGTTATAGAAAAGCCGAAGTATTATCGGACAACCTAAAAATAGAAATATGATTGCAAAGCATTAGGTAAAGGTGTTGATGAAAAGATATAAAAAAGATTGTTGTTGCTAAATTAGGATGTATAAAAGCTCAATAACTTGGATATTATTATTGGAACTGCACTTTTCCTATTCCTTTTTTTCTGTTCCTTCTTGCGTCTCGGAGTTTCTTACTAGAAATAGAAGGATGTAAGTTGAAATCGTATTGTGTATTAAGACAGTTTTGCCGAAGTCAAAGAAAATCACTTTGTTCGGGTCAGGTGAAGGAAGTCGTTAATATTATTAAAATGAAAAAATGAAAAGATAAAAATATATATATATATATCGATTTTTTTTTCTGCTCATGAAAAAAGTGGTTCTTTAAAGAAAAACTTCGTTTTTGCATTTAAAAAGGAATTAAAGATTGTACCACACGAACTTTACCATATTTTACCGATCGATATGTAACCACCTCTGATCTGTCACGTATTATCGCACCGATATTTTCATTATCGTACAATATTGATATCTATGCGTATATATACAATATCGAATATCGATAGTTTATCCGGTATTTTATAATTGGTGATGGTTAAAATATCATGTGTATCAGGTAAAGGTTAAAAAAGTTTGATGGTTACACCGGATAAATCACAAAGCACCAAATAACTAAAGGTAGCTTGTGATATTGGGAATCAGTCGATCCTGGACTCCTGCGGAGCCAAGAATCAACCAATCAAATTTGATTTCGTGCCGAATAACTATTAATTATTATGATCCGCTGCTATTGTATGGTGGTATTTATATTGGTTAACCTCACTTTGTGACGTTAACCAATATAAATACCATAAATTCTTTGTCGGAGAACCCGGTTCTTAGAACTCCAACCGCCGGGAACTCCGCAATTTATTTAATATTGTCTGCCATTTAGAATAATTAAAATCAAAACGTTAATCATGATTATAAATTAAGTAATACAACGAAAATAAATATTTCATTATAAATGGTTAAAGATCGGGGATAAAAAAAGTTATCAATCATATCATATCTTTGTTTCATAATTGTATTATAAACAATTACCATAATTACAATCATGTAATTATACATATTAACATATACAGTATTAACTGACCCAAGGTCGATTATCAATAACCTGCCAAATTAATAATGTACAATAAACTTTATTGTCAATATAGTCAAGCAAATTTCGCTCATTGTTGTAACGTGTACAATTACGTAACACTAGATTACCAATGCCCGGGTGACCCCATTGCGATATTAATAACTTAAGAAGGCAAACAATACGGACGTTTCACTTTTCGTTTAATTAACTCCTCTTCACGGTAAATAATTACAAAATAATCAATTTACAAATGAAGTCAACAAAAGTCAACAATGAAAATTACAAAAGAAACTGTACAAAAATATTCGTCGTCAATTTATAAGATTCTCGTGCAAACCTCTTGATTCTAGAATATTTTTAGAATATTCGATTCAGGCAAGAGAATAATTGAAAAAAATTATAATATTGTAGAATTAAGGCAAAGAAAATTCTATTTGTGTTTTCAGTACGAATTAGGAGTAGATGATTGACAGATATGTTCTTTGTGTTCTTTGGAAGAATTCGATGGATTCCATTATTAATACAGTATCACTATATAAAGTATATATACTGTAAATAATCAAAAAATTATCGCAAAATATTTGTCAAATTTTACAAAGTAAGTATTCTAATATTTATTTATTGTAACACACGCAGAATGATAAATGAACAATATTTTATAGAAATTTTATAAAGTATTATAATATTTCCTAGATAAATTACAATTGCTAACTTTCCTTTTTCTCTATTTTTTTTTCTTTGCTTTTTTTAACAAAAAAAAAAGGGAAATAAAATTTAATTTTTATTTTTATAAGGTTTTAAGAAATATTTATAATAGTAGAATTTTAAGACGAACGTACCGGATATAATGGGAATTTTTTTTTTAAATAAATTTGCAAGAAAGTTTAAAAGATATTTTAAAATATCAATTCTCTTTTACCTAATAGTTTCCAATGATCTAGTACTTGGTAAAGGAGGTGGAAAAGGAGGAAAAAGTGGGGGAAGTAAAGGTGGGAGTAGTGGAGGTGATGGAGTCGATGTTAGTAAAAATAAAGTCTCGTCAAGTGATAAAACTTCGTCTACATCATATACTCCATCAGGAAATCATTCTTCAAAATCATCTTCATGGGTATTTTTTTATTACGGTGGAAATGGACAACGTTCTTGTGGTAATTTATGTATACTTACAGCTGTATTGGTACCAATAATTATTTTATTTATTATTGGGTGCGGAATTTGGAGATGCTACAGAATAAGGAAAAGAAATAGGACTGATAAAATAAAAAATAAAATTGAAGCCGATGAAAATGATAGTCATACCAATAGTTATAATAATTCAGATTCTACTACTTCACCATATTATCCTCCTCCCGTTGCCTCACCATATAATTCATCATATTATCATTCTCCAACATATTATTCTACTCCCAAAAATGATTTTAATTATACCCCAAATTATTTGGATGACAATTATACAAATTACGCACCTGGTCATAATAAATTATCACCTCCTCCTATGGAATTAAATCAAGTGAAAAATAGTTCTAGAAGAGAAAGTTTTGATTCTATGGATGAAGTTAGAAAAAATAAGAAATAATGAAAAAAAAAGAAATCTGTAAATCGAGTTTTAATACAGATTTTTTTTTTTTAACCAATAAAATTATAAAAAATTAAGGAAAACCCGT
Organism: Rhizophagus sp. LPA8_4_AMF; assembly: GCA_021464525.1. Taxonomy (NCBI): domain Eukaryota; kingdom Fungi; phylum Glomeromycota; class Glomeromycetes; order Glomerales; family Glomeraceae; genus Rhizophagus; species Rhizophagus sp. LPA8_4_AMF. Next base: position 7,478 of record JADRCO010000992.1, read on the forward strand.
ATGCATTAGGTAAGTAAAATTATATTAATATATGTTATAAATATACAGTATAAATATTATAAATATAAAAATTTATTTTTGTATCATTATTTTATATGTATTTACAGTATATTACAATTTCTATTGAATAAAGTAATTTTATTATTAAGATATTTAAGATATCGAACGAAATAAATTATTTTGAAAAAAATTTCACATGACCCATTGATGATCTCATTTATAAACGTTCTGTAGATTATATCATTTTATGTCTTGCTTTCACTGGGCGAACCTTTAATACTACCACGCCTTTTTAAACTTCTTCTCTTACTTAGTAGAATGGGTCCACCAGGACCATAACCTATGGCTTCTTTGTATTTAAATTCATTATCAGGATTATCTCCAAAATTAATTTCGACCGTACAAGGACTACTAGCGCCAATTGTAGGAAACCAAATATGCTTTATGTCGGTAAAAGCGTTACCCAAAAATTTTCCATTCTTAGTGAAGAAAACATCCCCACTATCAGAATAATACCCGCAACCAATAGTGTCCTCAACTTCTGTCCAATCAGGTCCGTATTTAATACCAACATTATCATTAAATTTTTGACCGTTTATAGAATGATAACCAACAGAATATAAATTTAAACCAGGTAATCTAAAATAAGGGTAAGGTTTAGTGGCTAAACCAATAGCAATATTAATATTGTAAGGATCCGTATATTTTAATATTGTCATTTCGTAATAATGTAATTTTCTATGTGGTGTTTTTTGAGGTTGTATAAACATCGTTTCAGAATATCTAATTTGTTCACCTTCTACAATAACTCCTTCACCTCCTTCAAAAACGGGCACAAAACAAGGAAAATTGGTTTGTATACTGGTATCCATATTATCTAAAAATTCAATAATTTCTCCTTCCCCATGAATTGAAACTTTTTGATCTAATTTATCGGAATCCCATTTCCATGCTCTTGCTCCTCCAAAACTTTGTATCTCAGCAATTAATTGTGGAGGTGGTAATTCTTCTACAGGTGGATAATTTCTTGTAAAAATTTTAGCTTCTTCTTCTAACATTGAAACACGAGTTGACTCGTATCTACTTTCACCTTCATCTGATTTCATTTTATTACTATAATGCCAAATACTCCAACCGCAACAAATAATTAAGGATAAAATTAAAATTAATATAAAAAGAATACATAAATTTGCACATTGTCGTTCTCCATTCGCTCCATATGTCCAAAATACCCATCGAGAACCTCCATTATCTTCTCTTTTTAATATTGCAAAAGTACCATTATAATTGCTTAATAATATTAATGAAACTAATAATTGAAATACAAATTTTTTATAAATATTATTTAATAGTATTGTTTTTAATTTCATGTTTTTGGAAATTTTGGAAAGCTTTTTTTTCTCTTTGAAAATACGTTTTTCATTGATAATGTTAACCATATCGTTTAAGTTTCATGTTATATAATATGTACTTCATTCTTTTTTTTTGTAAATTATCGTGGCGAAAGAGCAATATGTCCCGTCAATGGTTATTACAATCTTCAACGTTACTGTACGTATTCACAAAAACATGAGCAGCCCCTGTGGCTTTCTAAATTATTGCAATGCACAGCCACCTTGATTCTAAACGCCTACTCAACCATGTCTTCATTTATAATTACATGTCAACATATGAATTGTTTCTTTTGCGACGAGTCTAAAATATAAAATAACTTTGCTTGTCTAATTATTTGTAAATTAATTTCGACATTCTATAAATATGATCGGTGATGATTATTTAGACTATTGAAACATTTGGGCGGGCATATGGACTAATGGACTACAGTATTAGACTCCAAACAATGGTAGCCAGCTATAATTTGGCGGTTACATGTGATTTCGAATAACGACTTCATTAAGTATTTCGACCATTGTAGCATTCATTTCAATAAACTCTATTTATACACATTTCAATCGTCAGAACTTTATTATTTATGTATTTTATTTATTTCGTTTTAATCATATTTCTAAAGATTTCCAAATATCTTGTATCATTAAATCTTTTCAAGTTTTTTATCGAACTTTCAGTTCCTCAGAAAGCATCACGCAATTGGAATGGTGGATCAAAAACTTACCTTCATGGAACGGACAAAGTCTTATTCCAGAGGAACCAAAAACGATACTGTACACCGACGCTTCGACCTCCGGCTGGGGCGTGTCCCGGGAAGATTGTGTAATACATGGAAGGTGGCTAAGGATGGAACAGCATATGATATAATTATATGATCATTATTCATTTTTTCCAATTTGAAAGAACATGTTTGACCATAAATGCCAGTTTAGCTTGTTACTTGACTCTTCTAATAATTCCTTTATCTAAATATTAAGATTTACATCAATAAAAAATTAAAAAAATACATTTTTTTATATATAATATATTGGTGTATACCTTCCCTGCAATGTTAAATCAGGTTCGTACATATGCTGCTCATCATCACTCTTAGTAATTACAGTGGTTGAATATGATTTCTATGATCCACTACTATATTCTCTAAGCAAAACATATTTAGCAATTCATCTTTATAGGATCAAATTAATCCGTTTCTTTGTACCTTTAGTAGTTTAGTCGAATGATAGATATTAGGTATTATGGTATTTACTTTTTTGTTTAACAGAATTAACTAAATTTTTTGTCTTTTAACATATGCAGGACATGCAATATCCGATCTTTTAAATAATTGTCAATTGTCATTTCCATTCCTTATTGAAGTCTTTTCATCATAATGTTCTTGCTAAAGCAATGAATTTGATATAATTGCCGGTTGATAACCTTATAATATTATATAAATAATTATATTTAATATGCTGCCAATAAGATTTAACAACCATGGTTATTTTAAGCAATATGACTAATATTTCACTAACTGCCCATACCTGTAAAATCCATTTGTCGTTAAAATACCAAGCAAATTTAAATTCGTATGCATTTATAGTAAAAGTACTAATAGTATATATTGATTTGAATGATTTGACTCCAATTGCTTGTTTTATCATTTATAATTTTTATTGTAACCACTTTTTATATGCTATATTTGAATTATAAGAGTATAAAAGTATAGAAATTTCAATATAATTTAATTAGATTTGTCTAATAGCCAAGGTTATGAGCCATATTATGATACCTTTTTCTTGGCTCAATTCTATTCTAATTGGCCTTATAGTTTTTTGGTTCGTTTTTGATTAGTTAACTTTTGCTTGATGCAGTATGGAATATCGATATGGTATGCCCGTCTTCCGAATGCTTGTCAGCAAAAATGGTTTCAGCTTTATATGTTTGTACGAAGATCATCGGTTCATTCTTGAACATAAGAATAAACCTTGGAAATTGCAATATAATAATTTAATAAGATATCAAGATGTACAAAAACAGAATGATTCTTTATACTAGTTCCTGTCTGCTATGCTTCCATGTAGATCATTGCTCTAGTTCTGAATGTGTGTAGTGTATATCGGCGAAAGGAATATTTTTGAATCTTGGGTCGATAATGTTGCGGATTAACATTGAACTCTGTGCTGTTTGTGAAAGACAAAATATATTGCTTTGGATTTGTGCAGCTAGTTTTTGATTCATTAGTAGTGTGTATTGATGATAAGAAAAGTACATTTTTACGATTAAATCACTTATATTATAACAGTAAAATTAATTAATTGCACAATTTGATGGCTCTTTTTATATACTTTTTTATATGAAAATTATTCAAATAAATTTTATTAATATACATAATAAAATAAAACGAAATAAAAAATTTTTGATTTCTTTTATTAATATCTGATTTTTATATAATAAAAATTAAGTCAATTAATAACTAATTGAGATTTAAACAATATTAATGTAAATACCCTCAAAATCAATATTTAAATTGATTAAATTGGGATTCTGGAAGATCTGTAAAATCTAAAGGTCTATTTGTATAAACTGCTTGAGGAATATGTAGTATATGAGAGTACATTAGCATTTGATAGAAGTGCAGGCAAATCCTTATTAATTTCATCTGCTTATTAACTTGTATACAGCTCTCGGCATTTTCCTTATAAATAATCTCTCTCTCATAACCCATAAATAAACACCCCATATCACCTATATTAGGTCGTTTTAGGGCATCATCCCAACATTGATAAAATTAATTGAGGAATTTTATAACTAGACTTTGGTCTAATATCATGATAAGGGATAATCCCGTACAGATTTCATATGCAATGGTTCCGCCCTTGGATATATTCTTTTCCTCTTAAAATTTCAGGTGCTACATAAGGTAAATATCGTTATTTTGAGCATTAATTGGTCGACATAATCCCAAATCAGTTAACATAAGTCATTTGATTAATATCAACTATTATATTCCAGAATGAAAATCGCGATGAATTAATACCTCAGTGAAGTAAAACTCTTATCTAGATACTGACTTAAACTACCACTCATCCCACAATCAATTATCATAATATATTCATTTATTTCTGGATTTTTGGTAATACCATAGCAGCGATTCACTCTGATATTCTCATTATCATTCGCAATAATAATTCAACCTGAAAAAATTTTACGTTAGAACACTTAAAATGCTAATACAATCAAAATTAGGAAAAAAAGGATCTTTACTTCTTAAAAATTCGTCGTGAGTTATGTAAATATTTCAAACAACACTTCTATCATAGGTCATCCAATTATTGTTTTCATAATTCCAATATATCTAATATAGGTCCACAAAATGCTTTATAGACAGTTCCAAAATCTGCCTTGGCCAAATATTTGACTTTCTCTATAATTTCATGACGAGTGTTATAACGCTTTTATGAATAAAATTATCAACTACAGGATTTCTACTAGTCCAATTTTCAGAAACTTGTTAAAATCGTTTTAGATTTTAGAATAACATGGCCGACATCAAACATAATTGTTAGGTTGTTTAATAACCCAAAGTTTTTATAACGTTCTTTATTTATTTAATATTAGTTTATCCACTAACAATTCTTGTTCTTCGGTTAAGCGGGAAACGGGTGAAATCTTCTATTTGTCCATATACATCTTTTAATTCTAGATTCATTTCGTGTTTAAAAAAAAAAAATCGAGTTATCAACTTATCATATCACGTATGTTTCACAAGTATATATTTGGAATTTATCAACCGCTTTATAATTCGTGTATACTTTGTATATTAATTATAGAATTCCATAAATAAATATATTTTTCGTTTTGGATCGTTTTAAAGGGTGAAGGGTCTACATATCAACAATAAATATGATCTAAAGACACAAAAGGTTTATAATTAGATTTATCTAATAGTCAAAGATTTACGAGCCGTAATATGATATCTTTTTCTTGGCTCAATTCTATTCCAATTGTGGTTCGTTTTTGATTATTTAACTTTTATTTGACGCAATATGGAATATTGGTATGCTTCTTCCAACTGCTTTTCCAGCAAAATAAATGATCCTCGTTTCATCTCTTGGCCTGAGCATAAGAATAAATCTTGGATACTGGAATATAATAAGATATCAAGATCACAGATCATCCAGGAGAGTACAAGCTCCAATTCCAATTTGTTTTTAGTGTCATTGAAGATGATAGTACATTTTAAGATGATTAAATCATATTAATATATACAGTATATTGGATTCTGGAAGATCTGTAAAATTTGTGCAATCTGTTTGAGGATGTGTGGTATATGAGAGTATATTAGTAATTGATTGCAATGTAATATTTGATAATAATGCTGTTTTATAATGAAATTCTTGGTTATTACACTATAGTAAAGATTAAATTTATTAATAAAAATTAGCTTTACTTTTTAAGGCTAAATTATAAAAACAAATAACTAATAATAATATTCAATTTTATTATTATTAAGTTTACTATAAACTTTATCAGTTATTCAATTATATATGCAGAAAAAAGAAGTAAATCTAGTTTCACAAACAATATAGAAACTATCAATATGTCCCGAAAAGTCACTGCAGATCATTTATCAATATGCAAATAATTAATATTCGATATTAATAAATAATCATAAATTATTGTTTTAATTAATTACTGTAAAAGTCACGTTTCTCCCGCGGGCGAATCAGGTGATTTGTTCCCCGAAACTTATGCAGTCGTCAATGTACTTTGAAACAAGTTTATAGCTGATGCAGGCATTATTTAATGGACCAACTATAATTGTCAATTAAAGACTGAATCCCAATGAAAGCTTTTAAGCCCAGTTTCTATTTTTCAACCTTTAAAGCTGAACTTGTGTATCAGCCATTTAAAGTTAACTATATATCTATAATAATTCGACTCAAATTCTAGAATAAAGAATCATATAAATTACAGATGAAACTAAGGTTCTTTTACATACTTAGTAATTCGTAACACATATTACATGAACTTTTGTGCGTCTAAAACTTGATTTAAAACTGGTAATTTATTTGTGTAAATTATTAATCAAAAAATTTATGTTAAATTTTCTTTTTATGGTCAATTAATTTTTATTACAACAATCGCATGAATTTATATATATATATATAATGAACTATAAAATTAAATATTTTTCCTTGTATGAAATTTAATTTTTTTTTTTTTTTCCGTAAAATATTTTTGTTTACCGCCTTTAGCATTCATTCTTAATTCGAATATAATCGATTATAGCATTTTAACTGTTTCTTTTACGCATATTTTTCTCAATACAAAAAGTAATATTTATAATTGAAAAATTGATTTTTTCAAATTTAATAAATAAAAAAAAAAGCATATTTTGTCATTTTCAAAATAAAAACTGATCAATTAATTTTATTTAAATCTATTAGGTAAAGTCATGTATATTTAAATTATAATTTATTTTGTATGTTAATTAATTTTGTTTTTTTTATCAAATTTGAACACAGATTTTTCTACAAAATATTTATGGCAGCAAATTCGACATTAACATTAGATTCAGTTGTTTCTTCAGATTATGAATCGTCTAAAGATTCATCAAGAAGTTCTAAAGACGAAACTATGACAATTTCGACAGAAAATACATCATTATCAACATTAGAAATGGATCTAGATTCAACTGAAATAAATAGTAAAACTCTTGATCATCTTATTTCTGAGAGACATAGAAGGATAACAACTTCTCTTCATCTTGAGGAAAATGATTATGATGAACATCAGAGTAAATTCAAAACTTTATCCGGTTTATTAAAAAATTTTATTGGAGTAAAAGATATCGTTTCTTTGTATGTATCATTTTTTGATGATGAAATTTGTCATTATTAATTAGAATCTTAACGCTAATTTTAATAATTTTTAGACGTATTTCACTTCCTGCACAGCTTCTTGAACCTATTGGAAATTTGGAATATTGGAATTATAATGATAGACCAGATTATTTTGTTTGGTAATTGTTTGCTGAGGTTTCATTTTCTCAAATATTATGATTATGCTAATTTTTCTTTAATTTGATTGATTCTTTTAGCATTGGAGATTCAGATGATCCATTAGAAAGAATGCTTGCATCAATTCGTTGGTGGTTTTCCAAAGACTTAAAATATGTGGTTAGTTATCATTTATCATATTTTTATTTTTCTTCCTTCTTCGTTTGATGCAAATTTTTACTCTCTTCAAATTTTAATAGAAAGGAAAATTGGTAAAACCATATAATTCAATTCTTGGTGAACAATTTTCATGTCATTGGGATGTAACTTCTCCAAATTTTGATAATAAAGGAAATTTTATTGATGATAGAGAATCAAATTTATCAGGAATATCAAATGGGAAACAAAAATATCGAGTAACTTGCATAAATGAACAAATTTCTCATCATCCTCCTGTATCAGCATTTCATTATCAATGTGAGGAGAAAGGTGTTTCAGCTTACGGAATTGATCAAATTTATGCTAAATTTACTGGAACTTCTGTTAAAATTAGTCCAGGAGAACAAAATAAAGGAATTTATATTAATTTAGCTAAAAGAGATAATGAAGAATATTTATTTACACATCCTGTTGCTTTGATACAAGGATGGTTAAAAGCTTCATTATATATTGCAGTAGGTGAATCTTGTATTGTTACATGTCCTAAAACTAAGTTAAAGACGATTCTCGAATACAAAGAAGAGGTATGAAATATTAAATATAATTTCATTCACATTCTCGCATAATTAAGTTTAATCCGTGAAAGTTGATCGAAAAAATTTTTATATTTTAGAAATGGCTTGGTAAACCAAAGTTTGCTATGGAAGGAAAAATTTTCAAGTATGATCCGAAGAATGATGATATTAATAAATTAAAAAATGTTAATGATCATAATGTCGTTGCTGAAATTACTGGAAACTGGAGAGGTCAAGTACATGTAACAAAACGTGATACCAAAGTAAGTAGTAGTATTTTAGCAAATCACATATCATTATGCATAAATATCTTACTTTAAACTCTCTTAATTTGATTAGGTGTCCCGATTATTACTTGACATGGAAAAGTTGGAAGCTATTCCAAAGCAAGTAAAACCAATTTCTCAGCAAGGTCCACTTGAATCAAGAAAAATTTGGCAACCCGTTAGTTCTGCTTTATTCTCAAAAGATTATGCTAAAGCAACAAAAGAAAAGCAGATCATTGAAGAAAGGCAAAGACAAAAGGCAAGCGAAAGGAAAGTCAATAAACAAGAATTTATTAGTGTTTTCTTTAAATTACCAGTTATCAATGGTAAACCTGAATTAAAATCCGCTGGTATTAATGCTTTAAAATGAGATTTATTTATTAATTAGGATAGACTTGTTTTTTTTTACGAATTATATATTAGAGTTTACTACAATGATATCATAATATATAGCATTATTTTTATAAAATTTAGTTATGGATTATATTACTCTTTTTTAATGGAATCATATAAACACAATATATTTATTAAAAAAAAAAAAGTATTACTGGAAAATCTATTTAATAGATTATTTTTAAATTGTTTTTCATTTGAATTTTTACATTTTTTACTAGGTAGGAACTATAAAGTAAATTTAAAATTATAAAGATAATATTTAAAAAATTCTTATAGAAAATATTTAGATAATTAATTAGTAACAATTATTGTAAATATTTCTCATTTTAAAATATTTTTTTTTAAGTATAAAAGAAAAAAAAATAATATTAGTTATAAAAGTAAATTAACTTATATATAATTTTCATATTTAACTTTACAAATACTATATAAAAAATATAAAATATAAAATACTTAATATGTACCTTTATTTAAATAAAATTTTTAAATAACTAAATATTATTAAAAATTATGATATAAATGAATAAAAATATTTAAAAATTAAATTTATATATTATAAAGTATAAATTAACTAAATTCTTTATTTAAAATAATATTAAAAGGTATTATGTACCTTTATTTAAATAAAATTTTTAAATAACTAAATATTATTAAAAATTATGATATAAATGAATAAAAATATTTAAAAATTAAATTTATATATTATAAAGTATAAATTAACTAAATTCTTTATTTAAAATAATATTAAAAGGTATTATGTACCTTTATTTAAATAAAATTTTTAAATAACTAAATATTATTAAAAATTATGATATAAATGAATAAAAATATTTAAAAATTAAATTTATATATTATAAAGTTACAATTAAGATTTAAGATGAAATTCATTTTTACTATTAAACTGAAATTTTACTAAAAATTTATATCTTAATAAAAATTATATAAATTAAAATAAAAATTATTCTTGTAAATTAATTTTAAATTAATCTCTAGTGAATATAAAATTAATTCTTTAATAATAACAATAAAATATTAAAATTTAAATATTTCAACTAAAATTTATATATAAATTATTTAAATATAAATTTCCAAAAAAGTAAATTTTCTATACTAACTATTTAATATTAAGCAGAATTTGTTAAATATAGTTAAAATTGATATTTAAATTAAAATTTGCAAAATAAACAAAAATATATATATATGTATATATTATATATTTTTTTTAAAATTATATTTATTAAGATTTTTTTATATAATTTTTTTCTATAAGATTATGTTATATGTATATAAAGATCCTATAAATTATAAAAAAGTATTAAAATATAAAATAATGTAATAATAAATATTTAATGCTAATTTATTAATATTTTGTAAAAATTTAAAATTACTGTTATATAATTTATAAATATGATAATAACTATTATTTTTTTTTAAATTAATCAAATAAATATTATTATATTACTTTTTAAATTATTATTTGTAAAAACTAATATTACAACATTATTTATCATTTTTTTAAGGAAGTTTACTGATTACTATTTGCATTAAGTCCACTAGGACCATAACCTCTAACATCTTTATATAAAAATTCATTATCTGAATCATTACCAAAATTGATTTCTATAGTACAAAGACCTTTAGCACCAATAGTTGGAAACCAAATATGTTTTAAATTAGTAAAAGCATTGCCTAAAAATTGACCATTTTTGGTAAAGAAAACATTACCATTATTAGAATCATAACCACAACCAACCGTAATACCAACTTCTGTCCAATTAGGCCCAAAATCAATACCTATATCATTATCATTATATTTTTTACCATTAACGGAATGATAACCAACAGAATATAAATTTAAACCAGGTAATCTAAATTCTGGATAAGGTTTTGTAGTTAATCCGATAGCAATATCAGTATTATAAGGATCATTATTTTCAATAATAGTAATTTCAAAATAATGTAACATTCTAACATCTTCAAGGTTATTATCGCCTTCAATGATAGGAACAAAATAAGGATAATTTGTCTGTATATTACAATCAAGATTTTTTAAAAATTTAATAGTTTTTCCATCATTAGTAACTGATACTATTTTACTTCTGTAAGAATTTTCTTGAGAAGTGAATTGCCATGCTTTTACACCTCCAAGTGTTTTTATATTAGTAATTTGTTCAAGAGATGGTAAATCATCTTTTGGTGGGTTATCGCTTGTAAATTTTTCAGCAGCTTCACGTATTTCGGCCGATGATGGACCATTTCTTGAAGTAATATTTATAACAGTGTATGGAGGCGGGGGTTGTGTAGGTTGTGAAAAATGATGCGGTTGATTGCTTTGTGATGAATTGGACGAAGCATTTGCTCTAATATCCATAGTATAAGTGTTGACAGGAATACTTCTAACAGGTATAATATTATTACCTATAATAGTATATCTACGATGTCGGCAACAGCAAAAACATAAGATTAATGATAATAATAATGACAATAATCCAGCAAGATATCTGGTATTTCCATTTTGTTTACTACCACTATCTTTATCCTGTCCGGACACCAATGAATTATCATTAAAGAAAAGTAATAATAATAAAATTAAAAATAAATTCGATGATAAATTCATTATGAATAATGAGTGATAAATAATGAAAGGAGTTTAAAATGCTTTAAGAAAAATTTAATTCTGCGTAGAAAAAAGAAGCAATTTATTAAATGTAATACTACCGTAAATTTAATTTATATACACGAATTATTAGATAACACAATGATTCACGTAAATACGATACGATTGGGGCAAATATGTCACAAAGTAAGGGAATCTCCGATTAACGTTAAAAAAAATTCTAATATTTACGAATAGAATATAATAATTATGGCCCATTACAATTCACAGATTTAGCGATAATTTCGTAATTTATTAGGCAAAAGAGGAGTTAAAATAAATCAGTGTTTAAATCATAGCATTAAATTTTAAATACATAAAGAAATATAATGTATTTTATTAGAGTTGTGATTTCTCTTACGCGCAATTAAAGAATATTATTCCGCTATTATAATTCCTCCAGCATGAGCTAGGAGTTGATCCTCCAAATACTAATATATTAAATATAATAAAACCAAAAAGCATTCGATAAAGATTCATTTTTCTATTTTATCTGGTAAGTTACAATATGTAAGAATCTTTTAAGAGTGTCTATCGAGTAAAGATGAAGAATACATGTGCCCCAGATCATAAAATGGCAAAATAATTACAAATTCGTATATTAGGACAATCAATCCAAATCTGACTATGTCTCAAACTTAACTAGATCAGGGGCTTAGGGTATTCGAAATAATTACAAATATACTACAAGCCAATTAAAATGGAAATACAGTAAAACAATAATAATTGCCCATTTTAATTATATTAATTATATATTTAATAAAATACAAATATAATAATACAAATAAATAATAAATTTCCATTCGCAGATCAGTCATTTTTAATAAAATTTGTATCATTTTGTTTCGCAAGATCAGAATAATGCTAAAAAAAAGAATAAGCGAAAAAAAATAAATTAATTTGGCTTCATATAATATAATATCGGTAAACTTCATATAATATAATATTTGCATAAAAACTTAAAAGTACCTTAATTATTTTGGATAACTTAGCGAAATTAGGATCTTCGTAAGGTAAACATTCTCTCTCTTTTCTCATTCTTTGAGCAATTTCAGTAAAAGTAGGACATTTTAAATAATTTGCCAACGGATTATTACAATTTCCACAAGACAAACCAATCTCTTTATCGGTACTATTATTACTGTTATTATTATCATTGTCATTTTCATTTTCTTTCCTAACAGCAATTTTATTTAATTCCTCTAAACAAGATTTGGGAAATCCACATTTAGCACAAGCAGCAATTTGACCATGAACATGATTAGGTAATTTACATTTAGCGCACAATTGTTGATCTATCAAAGATTTTCTTGCTTTTATCATCGTTTCCATTTGTAATATCCAATTTTTACAAGAAGAACATTCTGCAAATTCAGAATTAGGTATACCACATGCTTTACAAGTACCATAAAATCTTCGTTGTAAATCCGCAGGATTAGTTATTTGATCGTATGTTTGTTTTTGTGATGGAGGATAACTAGGATTATTTCCTAAATAATTTAGATAACTATCGGAATTATTCGTTGAGAAATTAGTCGGTAACGGATAACCATTATTATTATTCGAGGAATGATATGGTGAATAAGGTGTAATATTAATAGGAGATTGAACGATATTATTATTAATGCTATTATTGTTATCTACATGATTATTATCTTTTTTAATTGAAATTGAATCCCTTCGATTATCTTCAGATAGTGGGGGATAAATTGTACTAACTGGAGGATATTGACTTAGGGAATTCCTATGTTTATCATTATTAAAATATACCGATTGAGTTGGTACTCGAAATCCACCAGGACTTGATGTATTTGGATCTATAAATCCTCCCGCTGGACTTATTGAATTTGGTGCAATGAATCCACCTGGATTCACTTTAGAATGGTTAGTTTGATGATAATTATTATTTTGATTATACATGATTTGAATTATTTTTGTAAATAGAAGCTATTCATTTCTGCAATTTTATATGTATTTTTCAACATGATTTTTTTATTTGCAACACATTCTATTTTTTAATGCCTTGTGGAAAATTTTACTCCAATAATGGATAAATAACAAAAAGAATTTTTGCTGCATATGTATTATGCGCATCAATCAATTATGCAGTAGTACGTAGAGAAATCAGTTACTAAATTTAGAATGCCAAATAAATTTATCTGCGACCTAATATATGTTAAGAAATTTGATTGGTTCTTTTGATTTTAATATGTTTAATAACTGTAGCAACCATATATACTTATCACGTGATTGGTTGATCAAAGAAGCGATCAGTTTTTTTGGAAAAAAAAAAAATTTAATAATAACAATATTACCTATTATACATATAAAGCCGCACAGACCATTATTTCATTCCTTCAAATGTTTTCCCGCTTTTTTTTTATGAATGATTTGAATACAAACAGCAAATACTAAGTATCACAAATTTTCTTACCATTCTTTTTAAATCGTTCCTTTTCAAGTCTAGTTCGGATTTTAATAAAGGGTATGATCGGTCATATTGTCGGTGACGACTCTACTTATAAATTAAAACCTATTTATAAAGAGGTCTTTTACTTTTTAAGTTCGATCGCATTGAAAAATGGTTACGCAACTCTTTAGGTTACGCAATTTTTATATCACGCTACAGATTATCAACCGATAAACGATTGAGTTTCAGATAGTTCGTGATTTTCAATTGATAGACTACTCTTGACCCGCTGACGAAAAAAAAAAAACCGAAAAAAAAAACGTCCCTAATATGACCATAAATAGTCTTTCGACGTTTGTGTTAGGTCTTTTGATGGTAACACCGTGGTAACACTATGGTAACCTACAATTGTTGCCCATATTAGACATCCATCCAAATATCGACAGAAAAAATGGGTCGTACGGCAAGAAGAAATAGCGAGCAAGACCTCTTCTTCAATAAACATTCAAGTCGAAAGAAAAATAACCTATGTGCAAAGTGTAAGAAGGAAGAAAGTAAGTTCACTTTTTATTCTTTTCTTTATATTCTTTATTATTATGTTGTCTATATGTATAAAGTTAAATCTTGCAAAATCTGAACAAATTGTTTTTTGAGAAAAAAAAAAAAGTATTTATTTTTTCAATTTCAACAAAAAGTTATTTTAAACTAAAATTTTACTAACAAATTATTTATTATTTTTAGGTTTCGATGGTCGTTGGATACAATGCGATACTTGTCATTTATGGTACCATACAGCATGCGTAATGATTAAACTTAATGACAGTGGTGAGTTTAATGGTGACTACTATTGTCAATTATGTACCGGTGTATCAGATCCAATTATTCCAGAAATTCGCCCGAGGTAATTAATAAAAAAAATCCTTTCTTTTAACTATTTTGTACCTTTTTAAAAAGAATTTTGTTACTATAGGCGTTTTCTTATTTGAAAAGATAAAAATGGCTCGAGTATAGTTAAGTATTAACTTGGCAGTTTTTTTTCCTCTTCCCTCTGTTTTTTTTCCCTCGTCTATTTATTTAATAGCGAAGAAGATTGTCAACTGAACAGTAGGCTTTCTCCTTCATCGTCAACCTCCTCTTCTTCCGGTGCAAGTGGACAATCCACTAAGAAATTTAAAAATGGGACTTCACATACGACGCCTTCTACACTTTCTCCATTCATGCCTACATCTTTTTTAGAAATTGGAAAATATAAAATGGGAAACAATCATCTTCATCGTAATTTCAATAATAATCATGACATTGAAGGTAAGATAAACAAAAAAACCTTTTTATTATGAAGAATTTTTTATGTATTTCTTTTTTATTTTACAATTATTATCTTTTAATATCTTCTCATTATTAGATTTACTAAAAATATTAAATATATATTTTTTTTTTTAATTATATCAGAAATCCCAAAGAAAAAAAAGTGTAAACTACAAAAATATGAAACACCTCTTAGGCCAAGTAACGTAAACGTTGAAATTCGGCGATTATTTGAAACATCAGTTTCAGATAAACCGATATCTCGACCTTACGATTGGCCAAATCCTGTTCCCTATTCCCGAGCCATCATTAGAATGAGTCAAATTCGCGAATTTATTCTAACACACTGTCCGAAAGCCGTAGCAGTTGGAATGGATATAGATGATTCCTCAGAACCTAAACCTAAATCATTACAGATGGCTGAGGACTTATGGAAGAAATTGGATTTGCTTGAACAAAAGTATAATCAGCATAATCAGGTTTAATATTTACATTCTTTGGGGGGAGGGAAATTTTTTTTTTAAAAAATGAACATTTTTTTTTTTCGTGTAAGGTTTCTGCATAATTGATGGTTGGGATTTTAAAAGGGTTGAAAAAAAAATTTTTAAACCTGTTATTTTTTTTTTTTTTATTATTAATTAAAATATTCTAGCAATATAAAAAGGTAAAAGTTATTAATTCCTTTGCAAAAAAAAAGATATTTGATTTGATTATTTTTATAGAATATTACAAAATATAAAATAACATCATAGCAAAGTTAAAGCTAAAATTTCATTTCATTAGATATAAAAAAAAAAGTTTTTTTTTGTAAATAATATCGGTTGTAAATTACAATCAAATAATATTAATTTTAATAGCAAAAAAAAGGAAGAATTAAAAAAAAATTTTTTTTAATTTTTTGTATTTAGGATAGAACATGTAAATATTTTGTTACGCCCAACTGAATAAAATCTAAACTTTAAAAATCAAATGTAACATAAGAATCGCATCAACACTTTGCTTGTTTAAGTGATATAGGTTACACATAATCAAAAAGTGACACATCAATATTTTCTTATCTTGGTAAAATCACTTGTTATACAAAATATTTTTTTTTTTTTTTTTTTTTTTTTTTTTTTTTTTTAATTTTTTTTTTTTTTTTT
>JADRCO010000993.1:0-23730 GCA_021464525.1 Rhizophagus sp. LPA8_4_AMF
TACAAATTAAGCGAAAAAGTGGATAAATAAGGAGTGATATGCAGGATCATCATAGCTTCAAGAACACACTATCGCCAACAAATTGTCATGTGCGTACGTGATATTTTAGCATCACACCCTTTTTGGATAAACTGCAGCGATAATACAGCGAGTGGTCATCCCTATTTTATCACAATTTTGACGATCATTTGTCGATCATTTTTAAATCATATCACATAATATAAACGCCGTTATTTAAAGGAATCTACATAATATATGCTCAAACTTACAAACACCTTAATTGGTTTTATTTACTGTGTAATAAATTTTATCGTTATTGAGTAATAAAGTTTTGTGGAGTTCATTATTGAATTATTTCACTAAAATCCCCATTAATAAAAGACCTGCCTTATGAGTCCGATTACTGTCTTATTTTAGCCATAGTTTGTATATAATATAAGGAATATTTGTACAAAGTTTTAAAATTCGCCGGTGCATATTCATCTTCGCCAACCAATTTATCACATATGAATACTGTACTGTAACAAAATAAAAAGATTATGCTAATAATTATATAATTCAAAATTTACAATAGAAATTATGTTTAACCTGAATTTCATTGTATTTTGCCATGCTATTTTTTAATAAAAACCATTGGCTTTTGCAAGAAGTTTAAAAATTCGGATCATGTGATCGACAAATGATCGGCAAGGTGATATAAGGATGTCCGATATGCTACAGCGAGTAATGTCGGATTTTATCCGTATATAAGTCATCTTAATTATTATATAGCTTTAACATATTTATTTAAAATAATTTTGACTGCCAGTAATCCTTTCAAAATAATTATTAACAGATAGTAAAAAAATTAATGAGCCGAAAGCAAAGCTTGATCTAAAAGACCAAAAAATAAAATTTTCTTTATAATATAAAAAAGTCATACCCACGATACTTCACATTTCTCTGTATTAGCATTAAGCCAAGATTTCAACTCGATATGGATTAATCTTTTATTCTAATGTTCTCATCAATGATCCATGCAAATGTCCTTTAAGGATTAAACTGTATATCAGAAAGGTCGGAATCGAACATATCGATATGGATCGTACTTTGTAAAATTTGAATAACTCGTCATGATCCCGATCCTGTCATCACGTAGCATCGTGATCCTGATCCCGAATATAGGTATCGTTTATGTCGAATTTCACTCACAACAGTGACATAATTCGATATAATCCGACTCACAACGGCCGTATTTATCTTTCACAGAAATGATTTACCTGTAAAATTCGAATAACTCATCATGATCCCGATCCCATTATCACGTATGAGGTGCTAGAAGATCAAATAGAATTCTTTTTTATTATATCAGGATTATAATCAGGAAGACGCACATAAGAAAGAAACAAATTAGAATTAATTCCAGCGCCTCTCACGCATTAAAATTACTAAGAGTACAAATTACAGAAATATACTAGAATTATCCCTAGAGCGGTAACATATTCCTTAGCAACACGGGGTTCTGGAATACCTATTTCGTCACCTATCTCCTTTGGGTTCATGGTCCATTTACCTTGGTCTGCACGCCCCCCTTCTGCTAAAAAATATGATTTAACTGAAGAACTTTCGTAATGTTTTATATACATAATATTATGGCAGGTGACAGAAAGAGAAGTTGTCATAAATCTACTTTTAAAAATTTTTGTGGGATGAACAACTAATTTTAATTTTGATTAAACATGAGTAAATAATGTGTACTGAATGTATCTAATAAATATACTAATCAATTAATCGATTAATATTTGCAGGAAAGAATAGTTATCAATTAAATGTATCATGATTTTGATCGAGCATGCATTTGGATTCTTTAGCCAAGTCTTTAGGTTCGTCGGCTTAGCTACTGAGCCAGAAAGAACTACGGCAAAAACTCATTATTTGTTATTATAAAAATAAAATTTACAATATTATCAATTAAGATAATATCAAATAAATGATAATTGGCTTGAAAATATTTGAATTTTATCAAGCGGATCGAAAATTATTTTATATACAATCACATAAATTTTATTTCATATGAATACGAGCGATTATACACATTATTCGAAAAAAAAAAAATCAATTGCATATTAAATTAAACAGAACATCAATAATGGACAAAGATACAAATAAAATAGTGTTATTGATAAAAATCAAAATAAAGAACACATCAAATAATGACAAAAAATACAAGCAATTTACCCATTGACAGGATTTTTTATGACATTTATTTGCCATACAGTATATTTTTTTCGTATCCCACATTATCGTCAAAATCAAATAAATGAGTAGTTGGAAAGTAGGCGTTTTGCAGCCATAAAATTTTCCGCTTCTATGATGACATATCACATGATTACTCCTCTCCTGCGAGGAGTTCTCATTTGTCAATCAGTGAAACTGGACAAGAACTAATTCCCGGTCGATTTTACCCTATGTCATACCTTCATGTATGAACGTCATCACACATTAAGTAACGACATGATAAGTATATTTTTTGTACGCACAACACGGCCACTGAGTACCCATCAAAAAATGTCATGAAATGGCCGGCATTACAGATTTGGCTAGCATTAAGTGTGGCGCACATGTAACATATAGTAAGTGACGAATAGATTTTTCACTACTGAAAAAATTCTAAGTTCCCAGAATATTTGGTGAAAAACGAAAGTGCATGATGCTGGTGATAAAATTATCACGTGATTTTTCGTGACATACGTACGTACGGCTGTTTGATTTTATTAATATTATTTATTTGCCATGTATGTACGAGTGCAACCATACGTACGTAGCAAAAGATCACCGTACACTACACACACAAGGGTCACCGTTCATGACATGTTTCCTAATTGCCCAAAATTTTATTAATACGCACAAAAAGTTATATGGCGCAGTCTATACATATAAGTTATATACATTCCAACCTTCTAACTACAGTATTCAAATGTCATATTCGAAGAGTTTTTAACTATTATTTTGTATAGGTGATAGGAATTCACATTTTAGCTTTCCAACTTCGTCTGTATTCTAAGAACTCGACTTCACTCATATCCTTACGTGTACCATCTTTTCCCCAACAATCCTGGTAATTATCCAATTGTTAAAATGCTTCATAGATAAGTTTACCACTGTATTAACAAAGTTTTTCCGCCAAATTGTGTTCGAATAGATTTTTAATATACGAAATTATTTTATTTTTTGGAATACATGAAAAAATTTGTAACTTATACTTATTTATAAATTTTTATTTTAAGCGAAGAGTTTTACATTATAGTGAGGAAAAAAAAATCAGAATTAATTATGGAAGGGGGTGTCTAAATGAGTTATTTATATATCATAGTTTTCGAAATAGTTGGTAAAGAAAATATCTAAAAATTTTACATATTCATCATTTTCATAAAAAGTGATTTCCGATCTCTAATATACCAGCCAAAGCATCAAATGATGCCATTGGGGCAAAACCAATACATATAAACTAGAGTTTTTATGAACTAAATCGTTATGTTGAATGGGCGGAACTAAATATAATTCATTATTAATAAATTTTCTGACATTTAACTACTAAATTTTTCTTGATATAGCAATCTAGCCTTCTTAGATCATTAAGCATTTCGGTTAGAAACCTTGAATGGGCTGGGAATTCCATTTGGTTTAGTTCTTTCACCACCACGTTTATAGTTTTTATATGTTGGCAGTTGATTGTTTTCTAATTCCGGAAGTAGAAGGCGGGCTTCCCTTCCTGGACGGTAGATCGTTCTTGGGATGACTCCCATACAAAATTCAAATTTTTCGTTTACCTCCATTGGCAGAGGTTCGTCCTTCAGTTCCTTATAGAAAGTTAAAGGCTATGTGAGTTCAGCTTTATTAAATCAGGTGGAACAACAGGAACATTAAAAGACTTACCACTTGATCCTCGTTCAGTAAATCCACTATTTGTTCCAGAACCAGCAAAGCTAGTACTATTCTTGAGAGCTTCGCTTTTCTTATATTCGTAGTATGCTAGAAATTCAACGGATAAAGTTTAAATTTCGAAACTTTGTAAACGTTCTAAACGATTATGAATACCTAAAATTTCTTCGTCCTCGACAAAAGGTTCTCTGGCTTCTTGCCACTTTTTTAATGCTTTCAAATTAATATCTTTCCTGAGAAATTCCTTAAATCCAGGCTTTTTTAATAACTCTAGGGCTTTTTTATGTTCTAAAATTCGCTGTTCATCCATATTTGTAGTTTTTTTATTGCGTTAGAAGTTTAAAAGTTTAATATGAGTCACTTTATATTTATACTGTCTTGATTAAAATGTAATTATGATACATCCGCAGTGATCACACAAATCAATGTTTTGACTCATCATATATATTATACTATATACGTCATTATCGCATAGTTATTTTTATAAAATAAAGTGACAACATGCCATTTAAAATTGACCGAATAATCATGGGTTAGATAAATATTTTGAAGGTATATTAATATTTTATGCAAAGGAAAAAAAGCTCATTTATATGATGTGATCGCAATAATATTACCATGAATCAGATTATCCGAATTCTGTTAATAGAACGTTTTCGAACTGCTACAACAAAATTTTTGTATTTAGACTAGGAAACAGTTTTGGAAACCAGTCCGGAGCTTGTTCATTATTACAGAATAAAAAAAAATGTTTTATTGGAAAACTGAATGGAAACCCTCTGCCTCGTCTTAGTGATTAGGACCAAGCAAACAAGGTTGAAGTCTATTTTTTCTAGCGAAGCTAATAAGTAAAGATTGATTATATTTTTTTTAACTATCTTCAGCTTTGATCGCATCCTCTCTAGCTTTACTAATCTCATTGTCAACCATAGGCCGTTCTTCTTTGGATAACCGTAATATAATTTGTATAGGTGCTCAACACTCTTGAGGAGATACTTTTTATTAGCACACCATTTTTTGTATCTTGCCATTTAATGTTATACACTTCTTCATCCAGAAATAACATCATGGCGGTATTTCTTACATATTCATCCGGATTCTCTTCTTGTTGTAATCTGTCTACGTAACCGAATATTCTCTTATGAACTTACTGTCCTTCTTATAACATGCACGAAATCCCTCTTCCATTATTTTAATCCTGGCTTTTTCTATATCCTTCCACGTGATAGTGCTTGCTGAAACTGAACCGTTATCTTCCATGACAATTAAGTAGTTTCTTGTATACAAGGTACATAATTTTTTATTTTCAAAAAAATACCCTTACCTATTATACAATATGATCATATGTTGAAATAACTTTTCTAATTCGATTATAGACCCACTAGTATCTCTTTAGGTATATTATCCCATATTTCTCCACAGCTTTTTTATATGCAGATCTTCGACAATGACCAATTGCCATGTCGAAGCTCGGTTATTTAGTATCCAACGCTTAGAGTCAAGTAGGTGAATGCTTCTTTTTGTTTGCCGGATAATGTATGGAACAAATCGTTTACATCGTAAGAAATTCGCAGTTTGGGTTAATTTTCAACGTCATCTAAGATACAACGCTCATAAATATCTATAGTTAGTTCTTTATTTATGAGAGATTTCTTAAGTCCTTTAGCCTTTAGTATATTTTTAAATGTATTTTCTGTTTCAGCTGCGTATGATTTGGAACGATTACCGGCATACCTTATTTCGAGCTTCAGCATTTTCGTCTTCCACTTACCAATGACCTATTTTTTAGCTCACGTGTACCATCTGGTAATTTATTTAGTAATGGATGATCATCTGAGTAATCACTAAATCGTAGAGTTCTGCATCTTTGATCATATCGTCATACACATTTTCTGTTTCGATTTCAGTGATAAAAGAATCTATGTCAGTATAATATAATTTTGTTCAATTTCCATATTTGTGCTTAATATGATTGTACCAGAAATCGTACATGAAGTACTTGCTTAAATCCAGAATTGTAGCTCCAACATAGATAGGCTTGTTGAGAGTAACGTGCGTTTGTCTTTGATGAACTGCAATCAAAAGTGCTTTCATGGATCATGAACGTTTTCTTTTCATCAATTATTATTTACCAACTTTCTAAAATGATTTTTATCATTAAAATCCAACAAATTAATATTATTGGTTACATGAAAAAAAATAACAAGAAATTTAATTATAATTAAGAACAATACTCTTATTACAACAATTTAATTAATATCTGTTTCACAAACTCTTTTCTGATATAATAAATTGGACGAACAAAAACAATTTATTGTGAATTAATAAAAATTTTCTTAATAGTTATCCGAAAATTATGAATAATACAATATTCATCTGCATTAAACTATTAAGGTATAAAGAATTTCCTCCCCAAAAAATACATTAATTGATAAATTAAGTAATTCATTGTCAAGGCAGAAACTGACTATTATATTCATAGGTGTAACGACTTGTCCCTAAACAAAAAAATAGTTTATTGGTAAGATTATTTGTTTCTATCCGAATATATCCGAATTTGTGTAACACATGAACGGATCGATACTGCATCTAATGTATCTAATGTTAACTTGCATGTATCCACAGATTAAGTCTGTAAAATTCACTACGACCTTATATGTAGATATAAATCGTATAAATAAATTTTTAAAATGGAACATCATAAATAATGAATCTCACATTCTTCAATTTAAAGAAACTTGGGAATCAATATACAATTTTTTCGTAAAAAAACAATTCCCAAAATGATCAACAATTGATTTATACTTTGTGTTACATACTGTACAATATGTCGTCAAATTGTTTATGTTTATTATTTGCATTATTTGCAGTAATAATTATAATAAAATTTCGACATACATGAATCATTTTCGCCCACATAAGTAATTTTCATTCTTTATGATCTATTTCTAAAAAAATGAATTTTGTTAATTATTATTTATTTAATAAAAAAATTTTGCATATTATTCATATTTTAATACTATTAGGAATTTTTGTCATTAAAACAGAATCATTTACTGGAGAACGTTGTGGTCATTCCTCTGTTCTCATAGGTTCTAAATTGTATTTTTTTGGTGGAATCAAAGTTAATGGATTTCTATCGGATGAAGTATTTTACCTTGATGTCTCTAAAACATTTAATATTGAATCACCACCATGGGTTGACCTTACAATACATGCAAAGATGTCATTTGGAAGTGCAATGACTACAATGTCATTAGTCAATATTAATAATGAACCTATTGCTTATCTTTTTGGTGGAATGATGTACGATCCAATTACAAATGTGAATATATATGTTACAAATGTTCATACGTTTAATCCAAAAACTTCAGAATGGAATGTTCCAACTATTAATGGTAAAGAACCTTTAAAAAGAAGAAATATACGTAGTGATTGTGATGATAGTGGAAAAATATATATTTTTAGTGGATTTCGTTCAATTGATTTTTATTTTTATGATGAAATATTAATTTTGGATACGATTAATTCAACGTGGTCTTATGGTTCTACAATCAATATGCCTATTAGACGTGCTGGCTATAGTGCAACTATGCTAAAAAATGGTGTTATTGTATACATTGGAGGATCAATGACTGAATATCAAATAACAGAAAACATCAATCGTATTCATCTTTATGATACTAAACAAGATACTTGGTCATCAATGGTACGAGCGAATTAAATAATCATTTTAGGTTTATCATAATTTTTTTTCAAATCGTTAATTAAATTCTTATATATATATTTTTTTTTAGATTGCAACGAATACTAGTTTTATGGAATCTCGTTTTTTTCATTCGGCTGTATTAGGTAAAAATAATTTACAATTGAATTGATTTTCTTTGTATTATATTATTACACTTTGATTATGAATATTTAATTAATTTTGTTTTCTTTTTTTAAGATCCTGATGAAAATATTATAGTTTATGGTGGAAGAAAATCAAAAGTCGGTTTCGGAAAAGTCGAACCTGCATTAATTATTTTAAATACTCGGAAATCTCCATTTGAGTGGACGGTTCCATTAGTATCCACAAATGTTGGTCATATTGTAGCAACAAGTGGACATACGGCAAATTTAGTTGGAAACTATATGATTGTAGCATTTGGTAAATAAAAAAATCTATTTATAATGTTATTTTATTGTTTTATTATCAGTTATTAAATAATTAATTTAAAACTAAATATAGGGAACATTACCGAATTATACTCACGTAATAAAATGTATAGTTCAAGAATGTATATAATGGATATAAGAAATTATACATGGGTTGAAACATTTGAAGTAATAGAAAACACAAAAAATAAACCGGAAGAATCACCAAATGTACCAAATGAGAACTTATCAGAAAATATACAACGAATAAAAATTGCGATTGGAGTTATTTCTGGAGTTATAAGTATAATAATTTTAAGTATTATTGGTTTTATAGGTTATAAAAAGCGTGAAAATGACGAAAATAGGAATAGGGTCAAACATCTAAAGCATGTTACAAACGAATAGTAAAATTAGGAAAATATAAATTACAGGTTCAAAACATTAACGTTACTGTACGTTAATTTTATTACTTTCAACTTTCAATCTATTTTTTTTTTATTTTTTTATTTATAATTTAAACTAAAAAGTATTAAAAGTATAATATAAAACAGTACCATTAATAATAATCAAAGAGAGAGTTTTTTGTTGTGTACGATTTTTTCTACTTGAGTCATATACAATCAGAAGAATTAGAATCATTCTTTTATAAATTAATTTTAATTTACGAGAGTGTGAATATTTATTGATACTTTCAAATGTTTTTTAATTTCTAACGTTTCAAATTCATTAAGTCTAATTAAATGTTTCCAAAATCTGGTCAAAACTTAATTATAAAAAAATTTATAAGACCGCTTTTAATTAATATGAAATTTTTTTAAGCTTTTTACAGAATTTATTGTTTGAATTGTTTGAATTACTATATTGAAATTGTAAACTTTGTAATTGTGAAAACGTGCAATCTTGAATAAACTATTTTCGAATAATAATACAATTATTATAAGTTCCAGTAAATTTTGAGAATTTAACATTAAATGGCAATGAAATTTAATTGAAACCCAAACCAATTTTAATTTGGTCACGGTATTAATAATTGTTATTACTAAGCAATTTAAATTTGTAATCTGCTAACGACAATAGCTTTTTGAGTAATAATCTTAGAATACTTTTTGTTATGATTCTGAATAATACCAAGAGTATTAATCAAATTATATTTGATGAAATCAGTATATGATCAAGTTGAATGATTAATATTAGTATCTTGAAAACCCATTTCTAGTCCTCTTTTAACTATCTACGCTTAAAATTGATTTTTAATTTATAATAACTGAAATTATTAGTAAACCGTTTGAGCAAATGACCAAAACTAATTCGCCAATTCTATTATTATTTATCTTTATTAATTATAGTTCATTATTTTAAAATAAAAAACTTTTTGCCCAATATCATTTTCGAGTTTATATATAAAATCAAATTAAGCTAGATTTTTTTTTAAATTATTCAATTTATGTGGTTTCTCCCTTCTTTGAGATCATATTTTTTTCATTACTAAAAGTTAATTCGTATTTTAAATTGTAAATATGAAATATTCACAGAATTTATAACCTCAAATTATTAACTTATTTGGCTTTTACTAATCTTTTTTTTGTAGGGATAAAAATATTTAATAAAGCATTCATATCTATCCTTCTTTTTTAATATACACAAAATGAAGTTATATATCAATTAATATATAATGAATGATATGTATACTCATTATAACATTAACGTTTACGTAAAATTAATATATATTCTAACATCATTAAATATTCTTCCTTTAAATTTGAACATTGTAAATTACTTCAAGATATGTGATCTTTTCGTCAAATCACATTTACAAATGGAAAATGTAATAATTTAATGTGCTCATCTTAGATTTATATTGGTATCAAATATTCATAGAATTAAACTCAGATTTCCTGCACATTTGTCAATTACTCAATCGTATCATATAACTTTTTATTACAATTACAAGATTTAATTCATTATAATTCGTCCAACTGTTAAATTTAAATTGATTGTTTTATTATTCATTCTTTTCGCTCGAGATTCTGTATAATTAATGGTTCCAATTTACTTTCTAAAATAAGTATTTAATTTATAACGATATTTTAGCCATTTTTTGGTATATTTATCAATATATTAAATATTCATATATAATAAATAATTCAATTTAATAAATTGAACTAAGAAATATTCTTTATTACATACTAATAAATATATCAAAATATATACGTACGAAAAATGTTCTTAATATAAATAAAAATATAATATGTTACTTTAGTAAATAATTACTCTAAATAAAATCACAAATAAATAATATAAATTCAAGTAAATAGAATAATCTAAAATCCATCTAAAATAATAATAAAAAATTAGCATTTGATATTAAATTTGATTTTAAAACTATATTATAACTTTCAAATTCAATTACCATCAGGAATTTCAAATTCATTTTGATCTTCTGAATGAAGATTTGGATTATTATAAATCTCATCATCATTATCTATAAAATAAAATTACAGTTAGAATAATTTAATATTATTATGTTAATATTAAATTCATATGCATACCATCAATATCTTGTTTCTTTGCTTGCCGCTTTATGGTTTCATAATTATTATGATTATCTAAAATAATATAATTAGAATAATTTTTCTATATAAAAAATACACTATTTATATTAATTACTTACTGTCTTTTGAACTAATATGTAATTTTTGAAATACTTTAGACAACGTTCTACTATTTCCTGTATTTTAAGATAAAGTTAATATATTATTTGGACAATTATAAATTGAAATTTTAATAAATAACGTTTACCTTTAAAAATACTATTTATTTTTGATGTACTAGTATTATCCAAACCACTTGACTTATTGAAATCTTCAACTAAAAGAAAAAAGAGTTTGAATTATACTATATATAAAAATATCACAAATAATTTACTTACTATTTTCAGGAATGTTAAAACTATAAGCTTTACTATGATATGCTTTATTAAAAATAAAATATAAAATGTTACATTAAAAATATTAAACTTTTAAAATGATTTACTAAGATATATACCTTCTTGTTCTTCTATTATAGTATTTAAAAAACAAAATAATAATTTAAAAAAAAATTAATTTAAAAATCACAATGAAATTTCAGAGAAAAAACTGAAATATACCTTCTGTCGCATTTCTTGGCTCTGGTAAATTATCAAATTGATATATTTTACTTACAGATAATTTACTGCTTGCATAATAACAACTCAATATTTCCAAGCTACTCATTTTATCTAAATTATTTGTTTTTTTAATTTTTTCCAAGAATTTTCTAAAAATATTTTTATTATCATTTGGTATGTTTTGATAATATAATTTATTGATTTCTCTTATTTTATCATTAATCATAATAATATCGGGCCTTTTTGTTGGATCAACATCCCAACATTGTTCCATTAATTCTTTATATTTTAAAGGAGTTCCTGATATAATTTTTGGTCTCATACCATTAACAATATCCATTGCAAGATTATAATCATCATCATAATTAGTAAAAGGCGGTTGTCCAGACGAAATTTCCCACATTATCATTGCAATACTATATATATCAGATGCTTTAGTATATCCTTTTCCAGCAATAACCTCTGGCGCCATGTAAGAGAGATTTCCATATATACTTTCCAATGGTTTATCAGCAGGTCCACAAAATCCAAGATCACTAATAAACCATCTATCCTTATATTGATAATATAATATATTTCCTGAATGCAAATCTCTATGAATTGCATTTTCTTCATGGATCCTTCTAAATGCTATTGTTACATCATTAATAATTTTAATTCTTTCTTTCCATGTAAGTTGACTATAATTTTGTTTTAAATATTCTCTTAAATTAGTATCTAATTTTCTCATTACAAGCATATAATTTCCATTTAATGAATCTTTAGTTAACCCATAACAGCGTACTATATCTGGCCATTTGTTAGATATTGTTAGGTGAGATTTGGCCTACAGAAGTTTTAAGTATTAAACAAAAAATATTTTTTTTAAAAAAATACTGTCTTTAATTAATTACGTACCTCATCAAACCAATTTCTATTAGCACTTTCAACATTTTCTAGCTTTTTAAGTATAACTTTTACAATTCCGTATCTTTTTAATCGTTGTTCTGTAGAATTCCATTCATAATAATGACCATCAATCCAATCTGCCGTATAAATTTTGGAGAATCCACCTTCAGTTAGATATTTAATATTTTTTAAATTATTATATGGAATCCATTCAACCACATTATATGGAATAATAGTGTCCATTTGACATTTCTGAATTAAATCATCAATATCATTATTTTCAGATGTCCAATTTGAAAATTTTACTTTTAAATAATTTCTAATACAATATTCACAATATAATGTTGCTAAACATTCTTGTTGACAATTTTCACAAATTCTTCTTTTCCCTTTATTAAAAAAAATTCTATTATAATCATAATCTTCAATTAAATATTTTACTACTTCAGATTTTTCATCTTTTGTAAGAGATTTATCAGCTAGAATAATTTGCTTTCTAAATTCATGTCGTTTATCTATATTGTCATGGTAATCAGTTAATACATGTGCTCTTCTATGTGCAGCATAAACTAAATCATATCGAATGGTTGACATAATTAACTTTCGAACAAAAATTTAAAAATACGTAAGAGGCTCCATTTACCATTTATATTTTTTAACTCGGTGAGGAATTTCCGTTTGTATTACGATTATAAATAATCCTTACCAAAATTAGGCTAATACTGAACGTATCATGCGCCACAATTAATTTAGTGTCACCATGATACCACATTAATAAAAAAGATGACGTCACAAAGTCACAAAAGTACATTTTTTGCGGTAAAGAAAAAAAATTGGATTAAAAATATTATTCAAAAATTTTCACTATAAAGCATATTTGAATTATTTCATAAATACAGTATTTAAAATTTCATCGTCAGATAAAAATTTTGAAAGGTCATTAGATAGGAATATGTTGTATTAAATGTTAATTATACTAAACTACGTCATTGAAATAAAAAAAATAAAGTATTCAATTTTATAACCATAAATTTGTTTAGAAGGTATTTGTTTACAAAACAGGTCCATATAATCCTGTGTCCCAATTTTTGCATCTATTGAATCCATTTCGTTCTGACCATGAACGAGATCATGTTCATGAATAAAATTAGGACCAGCTGATGTTTGCCCACAATATCTCTGCTACGTTTACTATTGTTTGAAAAAAATTTAAATATTTATTTCTATACCGATATATGATAAATAATGATTAATTAAATATAGTCAACTAACTCGGCTGTTTTTCTGAAGTGATACACCATGATATTGAAAAATGTCTAATCATTAGAATTTTGTGAAGCTTTTGGCGAGTAATAAAAAAAAGCTTATATCTAGCGGTAATTAAAAAATAGGACTTTGATAATTTAAATATGGTATGAAAAATATAATATTTCGGTTATTTTAGTTAATTAGATAGATATAATTAACTGATAAGTTCACTTTTTACTATAAAACATAAACATTAACCTAAACCTTTAATTGTCATTGATTTATTTAATACCATAATTCAGTATGTAAAAAATACAAGTCTCATTATAAAACCCTTTAATTAATCAAAGTTTATATATATAATTTTTATCAATCCCATTTTTATTATATAAAACATAATTCTATAGTTAACCAACCACTCAAAAATAATCTAAATAAAACCTGAATATATTTAAAAGTCGCTTTCTAATTTTAATAACAACATCAACTGAACAAGGTCTATTCACAATCCGATTCTTTTATCGAAGTTCGGAATTAAATTTCTGTTTTCTAATAAGTAGAAAATTCTGATAGAAATTTGCGCCAAATCCCATTGGCTAATAAACATGAATATGGAGTAAACCTAAGACTATCGATAGGAAGTTGTAACTTTTAATTGAACGTTTAATAACATAACGAGAAATATTACATGATGGTAAAATGTGAGCGAGCTTTTCGGTCTGTTATGCAAATTTCTAATTTAATAAATGTATTATTATATATATTATTACATAAACAAATATTTTCTTCGTCAGCAAGTGAATTCAAAAGATAAAATTTATAACCCTAATGATCACATTGTTTTTATCTTTTATATGGATGACTTTTCAAGGATGTCTTTTTAAGTATTCTTTGAAATTAGGATTTGTTTACTCTAAGTCTCAACTTTCTTTTGTCCTTAAAGTTAATAACAGAAAAATAATCGAGATTTAAATTGTGGCCATGTCTTGTGACATGCGTTAATAAAAAAAATTCGAGGTACTAAATTAGGACATCATTAAAAGGAAAAAATTATTTTTTTATTTTTATACGAAAAAATATAATAATATATATATAAATATTGTTTAAAAGATTTTATATAATTTTATTATGATATTTAAAAAGTCTGTAAAACTGTGGTGAGAGATAATCCTATCAGCGGGAATAATTATCGGTATTTGTCGGAAAATTATCTGCGTGACTGCGTCCTAGTTAAAGTGGTTTTATCTATTATTAGAAAAAAAATATAAACGAGAAAATTAACCTACGATCTTATTCTCGTTATATCAATTGAAGTATATCGAAAGAAGATTTCCTAAAAAAATAAAATATTCGTCCATTAACAATAATTATTTTTATTTCGTTAATTACATACTTCCAAAAAATATTTTTGTATGCATAGTCGTTTCAAAATTCACAATGTTTAATATGCTTCATTAACCTTAATTACACACTTGAAATTTTTAGTATTATGAAATGATCATCACATTATAAAGTTTAATTTTTAAAAGCCGATGTAATTAGAATATGAGTATATGACCAATTATAATAAAAAATATGTACGTCATGACTCTTTTGTTGTATTTGTAAAATTTGAATATTCTGTTAAAATTTTACCACCTGTCAAGTGCTTCAACGAATTTTTATTTGGATGTTTAAAGAGTGATAAAGTTATTAGTTTACTATAAGAGAACGTTTCAATTATGTAATTAGAATATTAGTTTATTAGCAGCAAGTGTGAACATATCTATTTAATTGTTGTACATTTCTTTTAATGAAAAGAATTTCTTGAAAAATTTTTGGACTAAAGTGTGTCTGTTCATTTGTCATACTATTTACAAAATCTGAAAAAAAGCATTCGCTGGGGACAGAAGTCACCGGATATTATTTGCCGTGCTAATATTACTAGTATGGGTGATCCACCACTCAAAAAGGATTAGTACTGACATTCAATACTTTCAACATTTCTATATTCGGAACAATCATGTTTCATTGTTTCAAGTTTTTTTTTACGATGATCTGCATTTTACAGTTTTACAGCTGATTTCTGGACACAGCAAATTTTAAAGAACTCGGAAATATTCGGTAAAGCTCAAAACAAAATAAAATTATACTACCATTCAGTCCATTCTCGGATAATTTTTATTTTATATCAAACATTACCGAATATTTCCGAGTTCTTTAAAATTTGCTAAGTGACTGTAACTACCATAGCAAACAATTGACTAAGTTTTTTTCTCGTTTTACTCATAATAAAAAATAAAGCATTTCGCGTTTCACTTTGTTTCTTCTTTTTTTACTTTTCGCTTTTTTATATTCATGAAAATTATTTAAAACAAAATAAATTTCAGAACTCGCGAAACTTATTTACATTATAAAAATATTAATATTGAATTAAACCGCCGTAATTAAGAAGCTTTAAATTTGTAAAAGAATTCTCTATAAGTATTAAAATAAAAAAATTGTATCTACATTGTTAAGTTTTTAGTAAATAAAACACACTATTGTGATTTATTAATAAATGTTATAATCTTGCTATCTAAATTTTGAAATAAAATATTATTTTGTTAAAAATTCCTCGTTATAATATCGTTATATATAATAAATACCTTCAATCTTTCAATTTGGTCGATTGTTCAATACATTCTTGATCAAATTATGATCTTTCTTATCGGGTTTCCTCTTTTTTTCAGGCAGGAATAACTACATTTGTAGAAACAGTTAATCTTAACCTGGTACCACACCTTCCATTTTACGGGAATAGATTTGATTTTACCGGTTATAAAGTTCCTTAAACTTGTCTAGTGTAGTACGTAATATTTGACCAGCATTTTGATAATCCGTTTTAACATCTTTTAAAAACGTATTAAATGTAGAAACATTGATTTCTTCATTCCTTTCACTTGGTTCTCTACAAGAGAAAATGTTCAATCATTAGATTTTTTAAAAAACTATTTAAACGGGATTTGCGAATTAATGGAATAAATATAAACCTTCGATCCGTGATTTCTTCCAGATTATTATTAATAAAAGAGCTACTACTTGATTTAATATAAAAAAATTGCTATTTATAACATTAATAAATAATAAATTTTATATGCTGTTTTTACCCAAAAATTGAGTTTTTTGATAGCGTAAGAAAAAAATATGCAAAAATTGACTAACCTATAAGGTATTTTTTTGCGATTTCACCTTGCTTCACGAATAACAACTTGAGTTGTGAAACTTTAGAAACTTTATTTTTATTAAATATATCAATTTTACTTGATTGTAATTATATAAATGCTTCTACAATTTTCTTCGTGAGAGCCAAGAAAAAAAGAGATTATATTTGAAAGAGAGCGTGTGAGAAAAAAAAGAGAAATAATCGAGTATTATGCGACACGAACTGTCATTAGCTGGATCAACGATCATGATTTCCGCCAGGGTACAGCCAGACATTTTGATTGATAGCTGCGCCACATCATCGGCGCTAACCTGCAGACATTCAAGGTATAATTTGAAAAAACCTAAATTAGGTGCTATTTGATGATCAATTCATATGCGACTCGCATAAAAATTTTGAAAATTCAATTACTAAAAGAATTAAATTGTCATTATTGAGTCTTTCACATAATTACTATAATAGTAGGTTAAAGTTATTTCTTATAACCTATATCCGTAAAAATTAATGAAATATTTTTTTCTAGACTTATAAAGCAACAAATTTAATAATCATAATATTTAATATTTCTTAAATTGTAGATAATGCATGTTATAATAAAATTAAATCTTTTATGTGGCATTTTATTATATAAGCCTGTATAAGCCTCTTTTTTTTTTGGTAATTATGAATCGGCTTTTATCGAGTGTAGGATCGCTTTACCTACTTATTATTTTCATTATACAGTATCTTGCAACAATGCGGAATTTGCGCCATAATAATTCATTCCATTATATATTTATGGTGAAATATTCTTTTAAATGAAACAGGTATAGATCAATATAATTAATCATCAATTTGAAAATTATTATTTGGCACCATTAAAAGTTGATTCGTTACGCCAAAATGAATTTCTGATTCAAAGCAAAATTTCCTTTTTAGAGTTCTAATTGGATGCAAATATTGAAAATTTGAAATTATTTATGTATAAATTAAATTTGAAATAACTAAACTTCTTGTGCACAAAAGTTTTGAAAGTCAAAAGGTTAAATTAAAGATTAATTTTGAAGATTAACATAAAAAATGCAGGGTATTGTCGAATAATTTGGAAATGAAGAGAAAGTATCTTACGTATATTGCATCATCTGATATTATATGAAATTTATCTGTTAAACTTTTTTAGTAAGAATTAAAATCACTGTTCAACAAAAAAAAAAAGAAAAGATCTAGATAGAACCCAACATTGAATTGCATTCCCTATAATGATAGCGATTACTTCCATTATATTGACTATAATATGTAACAATTATTCATGCATATTATAAATCATTGTAATTTTAAAATTTAAGCAGGATTGCGGTAAATGCCGAGGATCTTGAATATTAATTAATAGTTGTCAGGATATAGAGGATATAGAATAACATTATGAATAAAAGGGGTTGATCGAAAAGTTTGATCTGCTGCGGCCAATGAAGATCTTTTAATTATCACAATGCATTGACTATATCACAATCGTTAAAATAACATGACATGTGATTCAATTAAAAATATGAAATAAAAACAAAGTTTTATTTCGCTTTTTTTGTTTAAATGTTTTTTTCATGAGACGAAGAAGGTTAATTAGTTTATTCTTTGAAACATTCATAACATCATAATTCCTAAATATAAATTTAATCTTTCTTTAAATGTGTTCACACAGACTTACTACAATAGAAGAATGAAACGAAGATAAAAATACCGGATTTCATTAACGGATCAAAAAATAAAAAAGTGTAACAACTAAGAGTTACAATTTTTTTTTTTTTTTACCAAATTAGTAAACATAATGAAATAATATTTTTCTGATTAATAGATTATGAGATACGTTATCAAAGTTCAGATAAAATAGATAAATATACAATAGTAGTGAACAGGAGGCACCAAGTTTGGGTTGTACAGGCATCATTTGTTCAATTTTTTTGCATATGGCGTATCCAATTAAACCGGATTACACGTAAATAAAGAATATATGTGCGTGAAGATATAAAGTAATAAATTTACATTTTAGACATTTCTTCTTAATAATTTCATATGTACAGTACATACCTTTTTTATACTTTTAAACGATTTGAAATTCTGTAACATTCAACATCAACAAACGCCATAGAATCTTGGACGAATTCATCGAATTTTCTTTTTTTACCGGTGAAGTATGAGATAATAAATAAATCAATGAATGAATGAACGATTAAATGACGATTATTCATTTTTTACTTTTTAGATATACTGTGCCTTTTTCGGAATTGGCTTTATCAAGAAGAATCAATAGGGGACAATTATTTTTTTCTAAATATTATCAATTGGTCATTTGTTTAAATTTATATACTGTATTATATTGTTTTTTTTTTTATTTATTTATATAAAAAAATCTAGATTATCTGTGTTGACTGTCTACCGGTCATAAAATATTGAACCTTACATTAAATAAATATAGTTAATTATGTGTCCTGATTATTAATTATATTAATTGCATAATCACAATTGAATTAATTTTTTCACGTTTACTATAAAAAATCTAATAAGTACCACCGAAGGACTTTTTTAGTAAATGTATATAATGTGATTATTATATAGTAAATACATATATTGTTTATTTTCAAAACTGGATTTGGAATGGTGCGATTTATTTATTTAATTTTTTTTTTTTTTAGAATTCAGTTTATCTTTTATTCGCCTCATTAAATATTCAAAGATTATCCATGCGAACTTAACTATTTTCGTAAATTAAAACAAAGTGGTATGCATGATATCTTTTTTAATCGATCTTAACATGCTTAGTAATGTTCGCTTTTTTTATATTGACTATAATTTATAATCGACTTTTTATATACAATTTATATTTTTTACATTTAACTTCAAATAGAAAAATATAGATAAGGCCAATTCAAAAAATAAATAAATATGCTAGTTTACCCTCCCCATTTTCATCTTCACAGTTCTAATTCTCTTTTCCTTTATTTTGATAATATTTGGAAATGAGTATTAAAAATTCACCCAAATATGAAATTCCGCTCTTTAAAGTACCATTTCCACCAGAACTGTCAATAGAAGAGCTCGTGAGCAATAGGTCAGAAGGTAGACTTAAGTTGAAAGCTCCCAACGGTTACCTTATATACAGACTCGCATTTCTTAAAGAACTTAGAAAGCAAACTGATGACAATGTGTCTATGACGAAAATATCGTCACGTATTAGTTCGATGTGGTTCAATGAAACAATTGCAGTAAGAGATGCTTATAAGGAACTATCCAAACAAGTGGAAAATCGACTAACAGAAATAAGGCAAAAGGAATTAGTTTTCATCGATGAGCCATTGTCACCATCCAGAATTACCGAAAACAACAATGTTGCTAATACAAGTCGCATACCAATCTTTTTTGACCCTTCCTACCAACTTTGCGACCCATTATATCCTCCATCACTACAACAGTACCCGCACCCACACTTCCCATCCGTAAATTCAAGCTACAATCAAATCCTTTTTTCTGATTTTTCTTATCAACCATTTACACCAGTCAATGATTTCTTCAACATAAACAATACTATTGATTCATGTTTCTGTGAGGCATGCTGCAATAATTTTATCAATTACGACCAATCTTAAATCGAAATTGGTCAATGCTATATTTTTCAATAATATTATTCTCGTTTATTTGTTTTTCTTTTCATTATTATTTTTGTTTTATTTTCGTTTATTTTCGTTTATTTTTAATCCATTTCGATTTTTTTCTTCGTTCGGTTCACCCTTTCAATATATTTTGAACGCTATTATATTCCGGAATATATTTTTATTTCACCGTTGTTTTTTTTCGTTTATTCTCAAAATTCGTATCACCAAAATTTTGGTTTTAAGATTTGAAATCATAATTCATTATTCTGAATTAAGATTTATTAAGAACTCTTTAAGTTTTATAAAATAAGTAAATAAAATAAAAGATAATTATGTGATAAAATGTTATTATATAAAAAATTTATGTTGTGACGTGTTTAGTTATTATATCATATTAAAAACTCGTATCACCGATTGACAATGATAAAATCACAATTGTGTAGCATGATTTTTCGCCGGATTTATAAACCCTATATTTTATGATAAAATTTTATAAAATTTTCTTTTTAAATAGAGGGTACATGTTATATTTTCTTTTTATTTTCATTCCTAAATTCTAATTTGTAATTCTGATTAACTAAACTACCTCCAATACCGCTATCTTATTTAAAAATAAAAAATTAATACTTATAAAGCGAAATATATTAAATATTATTCCGGTTGAAGATTATTAATTCAAAAATAATTATTGTTTCAATTTAATATATAATATACGGTAATCAATGGTACAATTATTGTATTAAAAATAGTTAAGCAAAACTTTCGACCTAGCAACATTTTTGCCGATTGGCCATGTGAATAGGGATTGGAATCGATTTAATCGAAACTTTAAACTTTTTTTCGTAAGCGGCTGAAGCTAACTCCAAAATATTTTTTGATTGCAGAAAAATGATCAGCATTTGGATGCCTTTAAAAGTTATTTTGGAGTCAGACCGGTTAATATGTAAGAATTGATTCGAATCGAATCAAATCAAATCTCTATTCTTACATATTAACCAGTCTGACTCCAAATAACTTTTAAAGGCATCCAAATGCTGATCATTTTTCTGCAATCAAAAAATATTTTGGAGTTAGCATGAGCCGCCTACAAAAGATTTGATTAAATCGATTCCAATCCCTACATGTGTATCGTCACATTTTGACCAATGACAACTAGCCAAAATGAAGAATGGCTAATCAGACTAGTCAATTATGGTTTGTGTGCCAAATGACGGCTGATCAGTCTAGTCAATTATGGCTTGTGTGCCCGAATGATAATCAAAAATGTTTAAACTTTTTTTTCCTTAAAGTTTCTATTTATTTTAGCTTTTTTGAAAAAATTATTCTTTCTTTTTTTTTAGTTTTGAAAATTTCGTTCTTTTAAAACTGTTTTTTATTCTAATTTTTTTTGCTCCTTTTATTTAGGTATCGGCATCAACCCTTCACTTTAGAACGGTAAGTTTCAAAAGTTTTGATCGTTCTTTAAACTTTTTTTTTAAAAAATATTAATTTTTTCTCTTTCTTTTTTAGGTATCAGCTTCGACCCTTTATCTTGGATTGGTAAGTTTTGAAAGTTTCATTCTTTCAAAGCTTTTTTTTTAAAAAATATTCTTTTCTAATATTTTTTTTTTTCTCATTTCTTTAGGTATTGGCTTAAACCCTTCACTTCCCTATAAAAAGTGGATATGTTTTTTATACAGAATTTATACAGAACAATACGTTTACATACTGAAAGATACATTTTCATATGGAGAGATACTGAATTGGTCAATATTCCGTAGCCTGAAAGACGTGTTTTTTATATGGATTTATACTGAAAAATGTATATACTGAGATACGGAAATTGACCAATTAATATCTCTCCGTATGAAAAACATATCTTTCAGTATGTAAACGTATTGTTCCATATAAATTCCGTATAAAAAACGTATCCACTTTTTTTATAGGGCTTTAGATCAGTAAGTTTCAAAAGTTTCATTCTTTCAAAACTTTTTTTTTGAGTTTAGGTTACAAAACATTTTTTGGGGGGTTTTTTTTTAAAAAATAAAATTTTATTTTATTTTTTTATTTTTAGGCTTTGATATTGCCTTTTGGATCAGTAAATTTTGAAATGTTTCGTTTTGAGATTTTTTCTTGAATTTTTTTTAAAAAAAAAATTTTCATTTTTTTTGTAGATATTGCTTCGACCTTGGGCTTTGAATAGGTTAGTTTTGAAGCTTTTTAAAACTTTTTTTTTGAAAAAAAATTGATTTAATTTTTATTTCTTTTTTAGATATCAGTTTAAAAAAATTACCAATCAGTTTGTTAAGCAAAATACTGAATCTAACAGTATTATAATAAAAAAAAGTAATTATTAGTATTAAGTAATAACGATTTATTTTTTATCATCATTATTTTTTGAATTATCATTATTTTTTTTAAAATAAAAAAATAAAATAAAAGCACGCATCGTAGTACGAAGCAGACCCGATCTTTCCATTAAACAAAAATAATGAAAAGGAAGTATTGCATTTTAATTAAAAATAGTTAAATTTTATTTTTTATTTATAATAAAATTGTTTTTTCTATACAGTGTGTAACGAAAAAAATTGCCGTGACAAAAAAGCAGGATTTTTTAATAATTATAGAAGATAATTTAATGAAACTAGATTTATTGGAAAGTTTATTGGATACTTTATCGAATACAAAATTTCAAAAGGAGATATTCTATTAATAATTTTTTTATTATCATTTCATGTCAATTTTTTATTATATACTAAATAAAATTTTATACTTTTTTCTAAAAATAATTTTGTTCCTCAATTAGATTTCAGTTGTTAGTTTTTACTATAAACATATTTAACGTTGATTACACTTTTTATGCTTTTATTACTACCTTTATTAAGCAATGAAATTCGGGATTTATGGTAAAGAAAGTGTCATGCTTTCAATATGATTACATAAATGGCCAGTTTATTATTAGAATAAAGATGTATGCTTCTTTAAAAAGAAACAGATCATTATCACGCATATTATAGTAAAATCACAAGTTGGATGGGTGGTTAATTACTCAAATCATGCTTAAGAATACTTTTTACCTGGATTTTGAAAATTATATCCAATAACATGAATAGAAATGCTTGCTTCTTAATATATTTTTTTTTCGTTAAATGTCAATTCGAGATCGGAATTTAAATTTGTGTACATATTTATAAGGTATTGTAGGGAAAATGCAAATGGACGAATTTTTTTTTTTGCAAATACCTTTAATAGAATGGTATAAATAGCCAATAAATTATATTGAATACAAGAATAAAGCATTTTAACGTTCAAATTATTTCGTTACACACTGTATATATCCATTTATCTTAATTCAAAATCACAGGTTTTCGTCAAATTGCTAATTTATACATGTGATCTACACGTTATAAATATTATAAATTATGACTTCTTAATTTTTATCATTTTTTTTATTACATGTTTTTAATATTCACAATTTTTATTATATTAAATATCAACATTTTCAAATAATTATGGCGGTGAGTTTGTTATGTATTAGTTATTTGATAGGGGGGTTAGAATATCACCGAACTGCGAAGCAGTTCGGATGATATTTTAAC
>JADRCO010000994.1:0-23725 GCA_021464525.1 Rhizophagus sp. LPA8_4_AMF
AAAAAAAATATTTTCAGTTAAAATATGATTCTGAAAATATTTTTTATTAAAAAATTCATACCGAAAGTAATTCTAGTAAGGAACCAAATTCAGAATCAAAAATGGAACCAAAACTGGAACCAAACCAGAAATTCAGAGCTTTAGCCTTGAATTACATTTACTTCTACGCAATTAGAAAAATTACAAAAACATGAAATTGAAAAACCTAATTCTAATATATCTACTCCTACTATTTTAAATTCTAATTGAAAAATTCCACCTCCTAATTCAGAACGTATATATTATAAAAATTATTTTGATTCCTTACTCCTTCACAAAATTTCAATTTTCCATTTGTACTTTTCACCTTCAATTTTGTTAGTTTTATTCTTTTCCTATTCTTTCTTCAGTATTATATAATGCTTCTTGCAATAGGATAGTATTAGTAATTAATAATGAAATACTACTGTAATAGATATTTGACCAGAACGTCTTACAAGAATCCCAGATATTACATATACAACTTACAACTGAATTTTTGCCAAAAAAGATCCAATTTGTTCTTTTTTATTTTCAATTTTTTGCGATTATTTCAGCATCCAGTGATCCAATTTATGCAGAATTTTTTTATTTTGTAGAGATCAATGAAGCTACAAAACAAAAAAAGATCTGCATAAATTGGACACTGAATGCTGAGATATTTGTAAAAAAGTGATTTTTTTTTATAAATTTAGGCTAATTTAGTTGTATATGTAATATCCAGGGTCCTGTCTTACAAAACAAGTTCTTGTAAAAAAATTACAATCTAGAGAAATAGAATTGAATGGAAAGGAAAATAAAGAAGAATTAGTAATTAATCTAGAGAAAAAATTAAATAAAGAAGTAGAAAGCAAAAAATCAGGTGAGATTAATTAGTAATAATTAATGCTTTCAAAGTTTTTGATATATGAATTATATAACATATAAAACAAGAATGAATAGTTGATGTGTTGGTAAATGTAACAAAACAGCCAAACTATACAATGGTATGTTTTACATTCAATTTATTATACCAAAGATAATGAATATTTACTTACCTATTTGTTTATTCATTATTTAGCGATGTCAAGAAAGTGTATTTACTGCAAACTGGCTGGGTTCTAAAGAAGAACTAAAAATTTGGTAAAAGGGATGCAGAAAAAAGAATGACAAATTAAGTGAGAGCATTATTAGAAGAATATTTTATGGCAGGTAATGCAGATAAAAGTAACCATTATACTACTCAAGATATGTAACGTGAGTTGAAAAATTGTGCACAGGAAGGTGAAATTGACAAAAATGACATTACAAAAGTTATCATAATCCAAAATTGGATATCAAAAACTACCAAAGAGCATTGTGAAGAGGTTGCAACTAGAGGTTTGAATTATAATAATCAGTAAAATTAGAAATAACAATAAAGATATTGCCTTAAAAAGTCATTTGTTACCAACAATTAAAAACTTGCAAAAAATGGAATAATAATAGGTTTATTGAATGTATAATATCTTTTGTGTCATAATAAATCATAAAATGAATAATTTATAACTGGCAATTAAGAAAGTTCATAATAGATTTTTCTCAAGAATCTGCTATCACCACAAAGACAAGTTGTTTTTTATTTTATTGGAAAGGAAATTAATAATTCATTTGAAAGCTATAGTTTTTCTGCTTTAAAATATTGCGTAATATTTTCATTTTGTTACACTAAATGCAGTGATATCTTATCTACAAAAATGCTGATTAAATGAATTTTATTAAGTGATCTACAAAATTTCACCCCATTTTTAGATAGTAATTTTTACCAATTTATAGCTGAATCTCGAATTAAATACTATTATTGGGCATAGTCTAAAAAAGAATCCACCTGTATTTTACGTGAATTTGATGATTTTTGTCTGAACAAATATCTGTTTGATGATGATACATATAAACAATTTAATAGTGATATCTGGAAATATTGGTGATTTGCAAGAGTATCTACAAATGAATTAGGATTAATTACTTGCACATTATTTGGTATTTGCATAAATGCTGCCTCTGTTAAATGTTTATGGAGTTGTATAGGTTTTTTGCAAACTAATTATTGAAATCATTTAAAGGTATTTAATTTTTTATTTTATTTTATA
Source organism: Rhizophagus sp. LPA8_4_AMF (assembly GCA_021464525.1). Lineage (NCBI taxonomy): Eukaryota > Fungi > Glomeromycota > Glomeromycetes > Glomerales > Glomeraceae > Rhizophagus > Rhizophagus sp. LPA8_4_AMF. The sequence goes on from JADRCO010000994.1 coordinate 2,127, forward strand.
AATAATATAAATAAATATTAAATTAATACATTATTTTTTTTTTAGTCATTAAAAGTTCTTAATATAAGTAAGTTAAGGGTAGATATAACATGGAAATATTGTATAAATTCTGATTCTTCAATTTTAACTCCATTGATGAGTATTATAACTAATAATAAAGAGAAAAATAATGAAAAAGAAGTTGAAGTAATTATTAAAGATTTTACAAAAGAAGAAGAAGAAGAAGAAGAAGAAGATTTAGAAAAAGAATTTATTAATTATTTGCAAGGGTAATCAGAAATGTTAGAAGAAGAAACTTATAAATTTGGAAAAAGTAAAAATGAAAATAATATAATACATATATTAATAGTTGATGATATTCTTCATTCTGCAATTGATTCTAATGCTAAATGGAATTTAAATTCACTTTTTAAAGAATTAGAATTTCTTTTTTAATAATAATTTTATAAATTGTAAATAAATAAATAACATTATAAAATCACATGATATAAATGTTCTAATGTTTCAGAAATTAAAAAAATTGTTGTTCATGTCCATGAACTATCCTATTCTGTTCTGTGATTCCTGTCTATATCTGTTCTATCCCTATAATAACATTAGGTATAACTATAAGCAATAAAATCACATGATCTAATCAGTAATTTTTGGCCAGAATTATAAATAATAATTTTTATTAAAATGTTCAAATCACAATAATTATGTTAATATTAATCCACTCACTATAAAATTACTACTATTGTATTTCTTTTAACAAGATTATTCTAATGAGTTCAAGACCATTAAAATCTAATCACTAAAACCTGTTATAGTTAAAATAAAGTTAAAATATTTAATGTTACATGAATTTTACACATATAAAATGCTGATTTGATCAAAAAAATTGGATTACTCAGTCAATATTAATTCAAATGTTATGAATTACTATCTCTCAATGAGATGAATCCAATGATCTAAAGGTTATTAAAATCTGGTCATTAGATCCTGAAATAAATATATTTAATCCAATAATTATATATATATAAAATTTTTAAAAACAAATGTAATAGTGATTATAAGCAGTTTGTGACTATAAATAAATGATAGATTTTATATACGAAAATTTGGGACACTCAACTAAGGTGACTATATAGGATAATGTGACTATAATGGAGGTGACTATAGAAAGAGTTGATTGTAATACATCTTAAATTTTAAATAAATATCATGTTATACTAGTATATATCATACTCAAAAACTTTTAAATGTAAACCCCTAGAAACTTACTGAAAATTAATATCCAATTAAATAGTTTAAAATATATATTTAATTCAAATTTCTATAGAATCAATTAATTATCACATAACTTATGCAGTAGATTAAATTTGGTTACACTACATAATTATAGTTAAGTAAACTTTTTACAAACTATAATAATAAATTTTTTATTACCATATTATAAAGTATAGTAGTATTTGATAGAATTAGCATAATTATGCAGTATCTACTAATAATATGTTTTCTGTAGATTCAAATATAAAAAGTTATACTCATATATTTTTATTACATTAACATTTTGAATTGTACTATATGATACTGTAAGCATTTATCTTTTATTGAATTAATATAATTTATTAAATTAAACAGTATATTTCAAATATTATAATAATAATTAATTTTAAATGGTTATATATTTAATTAATTAATTTGATAACTTACAATTTACAAATAAAAATTGTGTTATTAATTAGTTCATCTCTTTTAATAGATTAAAGTTCAAAAATTATTTTAAAAAATTATAATAGAATTACTTCAAATCACTAACCTGTCCGTATTTCTTAATGTTTGAATAATTATTCTAGTTTACATTTTTTTTGAAGTTTCATAATCAGCCACTTCAAATCCACTTTCTTTCCAATTATCATATCCACCCATTAAGCTTTTAACATTTTCTTTTTTATATCCTAATCTAATTAAACTTTCTGCTGCCATTATACTAGATAAATTTATGAATTAATTAAATAAAATCAATTAAATCACTCATCAAAAATTCAAAATTACCTTCTTAAACCACCCGCACAATAAACAACAATATCTCTTCCATTTTCCAAATCATTTACTTCTTTAACACTTGTCACTTTTCTTTCAACATCTCTTTCTAATATACCGCGTGGTAAAGAAATTGCTGTTGGTATAATTCCTCTTAATTGTTCATCTTTTTCTCGAACATCAATAATAATTGGAGTTTGCTTTGGTGTAGGAGATAAATTAGAAGTAGTAGAAGATGATGAATTGAGTGATGAATGAAGTTCTTGTGGTGTTATTTCAGAAATCGGATATGATTCTTTAATTTTTTTAGCTAATTCTGAAAATCTGTTAAGCACAATAGTCGACTTTTAAACACAGTTACCAAATTTAAAAAGATACTATTAATTTTTAGAAATTGAAAGTGTAAATACGTTAAAAAAATATTTTTTTATAGCTTTACCTGAGAAAATTGGCGAGTTTTATAGTTAGCGAGGTAAAGATTTGATGGTGTCTTTGGTATAAGTATATGCAATTTGGCAAAATTCGTAGGCTAACATAAAAAAAAAATATTTATTAAAGAATTTTTATATATCAAGAATAGTTATTATAATTTTGCTGTTACCTTTAAAATACTAAACATTTTTTTTTTCGCTTGCAATAAATAAGTGTGCGTGCGTCAGTTAAAAAGAAGGAAATCCATGATTTCATTATTTTGAGAAAAATGAAAAAATGATTAATCGCAAGATTGAGAAATGTAGATCACTCGTGTAAATTAATTAAAATGGGAAATGATCTACATCGAAAAGTATAGTACAATGGCCATACTTTGAGGTTACTTTGGAGTCAAGTGCTTCATTATATGGGGATAATATTTACATTTTACAAGTTATAAATATGATTGGAAGGAAATTGTTATTTTAAAAATTTATAAAGTTATATATTTTATTAATATATTGTTTAAAATAACAAATTTTTTTTATATATTTGATAAAGATGCTTTTTTAACTAGCTAACCAAATAAATTAATAAAAAATTAATAAATAATTATATCAAAGATGGTTAAAGATTCGCAAAATACTCAAAATTAACAATAATTCTTACCAGGTTTATCAAAATAGACATTTATCATACATTTATGCCACTAATTGAACAACACCTCCAACCTTCTTTATTTTTTCTTCAGCTCTTCTAGAGACATATCTTGTTTTAACAATAACAGGTTGATCAGGTAAATTACCTTTACCTAATACTTTGCCATATCCCTACAACCATTCAAATGCATAAATTAATAAAATGTATTTATGAAGTTTTTGACTTTTTTTTTAATCCCTACTCACTGCTCTTAAAGTATCAATAACGGGTACAACGTCTTTTGTAGCAGCATACTTTTTCCTCGTTTGTTCAGATACCAAAGTCCATAGTTTATCCAAATTGACAGTAGGGCAATGATATTGTTGTTTGGTCAAATGATAATATCTCATACCGACTTTACCGAAATATCCTGGATGATATTTATCCATGTTGGTACGATGATGATGTTGCCCACCTGCAAGACCACGTCCCCCCGGGTGTTTACGATGTTTGCCTATGAAAGGAAAAAGAAATTTATTTCAAAGTTTATTCATGTCAAAAAAAGGAAAAAAAACATATTTTTTTACTTACCGATACGACCATGCCCTGCGGAAACATGTCCACGTTTCTTTCTGTTCTTCTTAAGTCTTGAAGGCTATACCAGATAAATAATGTAAATTAATTCCATTAAATTTTTGTACAATAAATTTGGTTGACATCCATTATTTTAAACTTTTCCTTAATGATATTTTCATAAACCATTTGTCTCATTTTTATAGTTTCTAAAATTTTTAGTTATCAACTTAATAATTATCACGAAATATTTACCATGTCTTATTAATATTTCAAACAAACGAGAAATGGGAAAGAGATTAGTAAAAAAAAAAAAAATTGAACACGTGAAGATGATAAGAATAATACAGATGCTAATAGCCAATCATGTCCCTTAAATTTATCAATAAGTTGAACTAATATCACAACAGAAAGTCTGAACCTAAAATATGAATAAACGTTATAATGAACCTCAACAAATCTCAACAGTTTTCTGAAAATAATTCGACTTCAAAACGAAGAAAAATGGTTTCTAAATTATTCTTAATAATTAATTATAATAAAAAGAGTTTTTATTACCTTTTTTTATTTTTAATATAGAATGAGCAAAAACGAGTTGTTGGACTTGGGTTCCCATCTATTTCGACAAATTTTGGTAATTTTCCAATAGATATTGCCGCGGAAATCGGCTGTGAGGTTTGTTCTTATATATATAATGATTTTATTTTACTATTCTATATGTTGACTTATAAATGAAGATACATTTTAATAAAGGCGATAAAAGAATTTTTGAATTTACATAAAGAATTCGATTTTAAACTGATTTTGACTGAACAAGATTCGAAAGTTCTAAATGTATTTGAATTGGTAATTTATTCATATCCCTTTATTGATATATAATAAATTAGTTACATACCGAAACTTGTTTTGGTAGGAGTGGAAAGAGATAAAAGATGATTTGGAAGATTTTAAATTTCAAACAAAAAAAGGAAATTTATTGCAATTAAAAAGTGATCTTAGAATTGAGTGTAGGTCTGGTATCAATTAAAGTATTTTTATGTTTATTTGAAATGAAAAATATTATAAATGTTTTGCGTTGAAAAGGTTTATTGTCGTAGAAACAACTTGGAGAATGAAACCAGGTAATTATTTACCAATAGGAATACAATTATGAGAAAATATGTTGCTTATATATTTTTGTTGATATCAGGCACAAATCAGTTAAGCAAACAAATTTTTGATGCTCTTGGATCAAAGCTACATGAAGAATTAAAACGGCTGTACCCGAATCCTGGAGTAGTAAGTATTCCGGTTTTGCTAGTTTTTAAAAATATCGGTTTATTTATAAATTTGTAATTATAGGTTGGTGAAGCATATCCGGTTAAAATCCCAAAAGACTCCGATCTGCATAAAAGCGAAGGCATTGAGCAGGTTTTTTAAGTTTTGTTCATAATAAACACTAACATATATATACATGTTATGTAATATTTTCTTAGATCATTTTTGTAGTATCCCCAAATATGAATCCATCGAGACCCGACCCAGTTTCACTAGAGAAAGCAAAAGAATTACTTAAAAAAACGTATGATTCTATGTTGAACGCGTTTTGGGAGTTAAAAAATGGACAAGAATATCGTCCGATTACAACCAAAAAGGATAATGTACAAGAAGTTTCTGCATGTAAGAAATAATTAGACAAATTAGATTTAACTTGCATAATTTGCATTATTTATTTGTCTTTTGTTTATGACTAGTTGACATTTTGATGAAATCCGCAAGTAAACCTTCGTCTAAAATTTCTCCTGAATCATCAAGAACCACTTCCTCCAAAGTGGGAAGTGGAGGATGGAATACCGTTTTATTGCCGTATTGTCAAAACCCCGAAACGTTTCCAAAATCTGAAGTTTACTATTATGATAATGAATTTGTTATTATTTTTGATAAATATCCTAAAGCGAAAAAACATTTATTAGTGATACCACGAAAACAAATTGATAATATTGGAGAATTGAAAAGACAAAATTTAGAATTGGTGAGGGCATTGAAAGAAAAAGGACAGTGGGTTATTGAAAAGTGAGTTCATTAGATAAGATTATTTCTATTATTTCTTCTACTCGTTAATTTGTGCCTTAATTTCGAATTCGTAATTTATCTTTTCTTTTAGAATGAAACAAGGAAATCCAAAACTATTTTTTCGTATGGGATTCCACGTTGTTCCAAGCTTAAGGTAATAATATTCTTGCGTCAATTAATTTTTTTTTTTTTTACGATAATTGAGTATTAATTTGGCAAAAGACAGCTCCATATGCATGTGATTTCACAAGACTTTATTTCGCCTTCGTTGAAGAATAAGAAACATTGGAATTCATTTACAACAGAATTTTTTATAGATGTGGAAGAAATCGAAAGGATATTGGAAAAGCAAGGAGAAGTTAAGGTAAAGTTTTTTTTATTGCTTAAGAAGTGAAGCTGACATTAAATTTTTTGAATTATTTAGTTTAATAAAGCATATTATGAAGATTTGTTGAAATCACCATTAAAATGCCATTTATGTGATGCGAAATCTATAAAATTTATCCCAGATTTAAAAAAGCATTTAGGAGAACATTGGAATGAATGTTGAGTTGTAAGCGTATCTAGAAGTATTAAATGTTTGTTACACTAGACTATGATGAATTATTTTGGAAATAAACATTCAGCAATATCAGCAATTTAAACAAATAAATATATGTAAAAAATGTGATTTAAAAATTCATTTCATAATTAAAACCGTTTATTTAAACAATTTGTTCCAATTCTCTAGCATAATGAAGTGCTTGTTTTATAATACTGTCCGAAGGTATTTCAACATGATCATCATCTTTAGTAGTAAAATAAATTTTCATTTCAGCTTGACTAACACTCCATCCACGCTAAATTAAATAATGTATCAATACGCATATATAACGGAAAAATCAAGCCATTATAATATCACTTACTTCACTTGCAAAATTCAAAAGTTCATTAGTATTATTATTAAAAAATAACAAAGTAGCAGCGTCAGCCAGTGGTAAATAAGAATAAGCTTTCTCACTGCAACTGGCAATTTCACTCCTAAAAATAACAAAATATAGGTTATATATTTGCATTGCATTCTAACGTGAATATCGTTTACAAGTTACCTGATAGTGCCCATTAAAATATCAATGAAAAACAGGTATTCGGGTGCAGGTACTTCATTTCTTGAATTCCAAACTTTGTTATAACTACCTTCCATTAAATATTGTTCTAAATGGACAGGATGTTTAATATAAACACTTTCCAAAAGTTGTTCCGGTTCAATATTTTCTAATGCAGTATGAAATTCTGCAATTCGATTTTGAGACAATAATCTCAATAAATTTAATCCTGTTAAAGGATACATTGCTTGTGAAGGCTGAAGCAAAGAACTATAAAATTAGAAAAATGAGAACAATCATTATTAAATTAATGAAAAAATGAAGTTTTTATTTATGTACCTGTAATCAGTGTAATAAGTGTTTAATTGTGCTATATATCTTTCAAACGATGGTATATCCTTAACACGAACACTCCAGTAGGCTCCAATTTCCAAAATATCACCTATGGAATAATTAATCATATTATACTTAATATAAAGTTATTCTCGGATACACTTTATATCTTCTACATACGCGCAATAAGAAGTTCCTCTGTGTTTTTTACATCTCCTTCCGGAAGCAAAAGCTGCATTTTAGATAATGCGATCTATAAAAGGAAGAAAAGAATTAATAGCCTTAAAATGGTAATGAAAGCAAATATTCAATAAAAACCTTGAGTTTAGCTAGATAGTCTCCACATTTTTTTAAATCTGGATTTTGTGAATTAAATTCCTTCTTAAGGTTGTTGTAGAGAATCGTCGAGTTACTTGACATGATTCAAAAATCTAAGTTAAAAAAAAAAAAAAAGCTTTTTTTTTCTTTGTTCTGCACCGAGTCAAGAATTACGTCATAACTCATGATAATTCTGCCCATACACGGCTAGCGCTCCATCCTTGACGATAAATGGTTACACTCGTATTGTATTTCATATGCAGAGAAGACATGACATTTTACTCTGATCCAAATTTTATAAGAGAGCTATCTTTAACTTGTCATCAAGCATATAATTCATTATCGAAAAAATCTGATAAACCCATAGGTATTCAGCATAAATTTGAGTGGACTGTACTTTCTGGCATAATTGCTTGTCATATCACAGGTAAAAAAAATAGTGTACACGTTATTTAGTAGAATGATATATTTCTCATTAAAAATTATTTTTCAGATACTGGAAAATATAGTTTGACATGTATTTCACTAGGGTAAATAAATTTTTACATTTAAATTATATTATAACATTCATAAATTTATAAAATTCTTGCTTACGAGATTAAATGGGCCATTAGAAGTGGATTAAAATGTCTTCCACAAAGTAAACTTAGTAAATCAGGAGATTTGATTCATGATAGTCATGCTGAAGTTTTAGCTAGGCGAGGATTCGTGAAGTAAGATATCAATGTGAAAATTTATTTCCTTTGCTTTTAGGATCATATGAAAATTAATCATGAATTCAGATTTATTATGAATGAACTGGAATTGGCTTTAACATCCGAATCAAGATATTTTCGGATTAATGAACATTTTAACTCTGAAACAGAGATCCGGGATCAAATCGAGAATAAATTATTTTTATTAAAGGATAGTAAATTGAGTTTTCATATGTATATCAGTCAAGCTCCTTGTAAGTGGATAATATAAGAATGTTCATTTATTTGATCCTAGAAATAATCGGATTCATATTAGGTGGTGATGCGTCAACAGCAAGTTTAGCTTCAAGTCAATCAGCCGAGCTACATGTAAATTCATACGATCATCTTTCAAACCAAGACTCTCAAAGTGAAGATCGTGAAGATGGCAGAAATCTGAATACATATGATAAAGTTTATGTTGCGAAAGGAAAAGAAGGGTTTAGAAGAGGGAGAATAGATTATAACTCTTTGGGAGTCTTAAGAACAAAACCAGGTTTCTTTCTTATTTTATATAGACTTTTATAATTCTACCGATAGGTTTATTAGAATCATATGATTTTAGGAAGAGTTGATTCAGAACCAACGTTGTCGATGTCATGCAGGTTGATTCACGAAGTTTGTACTTCTCACATACATTTTACAGAAATTAAATTATTTTTATAATTAATATATAGTGATAAAATAGCACTATGGAACGTCGTTGGTTTACAATCTGCTTTATTATCTGAATTCATCTCTCCGATCTACCTATCTTCTATTATCGTGGGTGATATGTTTTCACAAGATTCTTTGATCCGTGCTTTATATGGACGTATCGGGAATTTGAATGGTACGATGTATAAAAATATAATCGCATAAAAATATAGCCGCACGAAATTATATTTCGTGATTCGTTGACCTAATTCTCCTTATTTTTTAAAGATCTTCCACATGAATATTCTTTACATAAACCTGTCATTTTTAATACAAACGAACAATTTGAAAGATCAAAATTTTATTTGTCATCATACTTTCCCAATGAGAATTTGATCCCATCAAGTACAGGTACATAAAAAAGTACTGTATTTGTTTCTTTTTTCGTGTCTTATATATATATCTAAATTATACCATATTTAAAGCTGTAGTATGGTTTAAAGGAGCAAATTCTCCAGAAATTCTTGTAGCCGGAAGGAAACAAGGCACGATTAAATCAAAGAAAACTGGAGGATATTCATATAAAACTCGGTATTTAGACATTTTTTTCTCCTCGGTTACATTATTTTTATTAGTCGATTCACGTAAAAATCTTGCAATATAGATGTTCGGTTACAAAAATTTGCTTATTTCAGAAAGTTGATTCATTATTAAAACGAATGCCGTCAAATTTGGTGCCTTTTAATTTAAGGTAAAAAAATCCACGGCTCATCTATTCAAAGAAATCAAATTCTTAGAAATTTTCATAATTTATCTCTATTTATTTATAAATAGAAATTTTGCCGAGCCACAAAATAACAAGACTTATAGAACTTATAAGTTAGCAAGTAAAGATTATCAAACTGCTAAAAGAATGCTTATAGAACAAAAATTCAATCAATGGATTAAATGTCCTAGCCAATTGTACGAATATTTTAATTTAAAAGAGTAAAGTATAATTACAGATAGATTATTCATTGCCAGGTGAAGATGGAAAATAATCAGATGTGTGATAAATATTAAGAGGTTTCATTGGCGGAAGCCTCAGATCTTCAGAGTCGATCGATTTGGCCGTATTCTGCAACAAATAGTTAATAACACTTATTTTGTTGCATTAAATTTTTCCAACGAAACTAAATTAGAAATCGATTACCAATTTTATTGTATCTAATACACGATTAATTGGATTTGTAAGAAATCCTTCTGCTGTTTCAACACGATCTGTTACTTCATTAACATTTTCTCTGGCAATGTTTATGAACCGCTATCCAAGAAAGTGCATAGAAAGAAATAAAGTTACAATGTTTCTAAAAAAAACCATCATTATATCAGATAATTTTATTACTTCTAATGCGTCAATCTTATTATATAATGAATCAAGGTAATGAGCAGCCTCGTAAAGTTCTTTCGAAGCAACTTCTGAACGCGTTTCAGCATCAAAACGAACCTAAATCGTTCTAAATAATTCAGCTTTTATCAAATCAAATAAATAAAACCAATACTCTTTAAAATAATATTTAACCTGTTCCAAAGATTTTTTAGTATCTTCCATTTGCACCGTTACATTCTCAATACCATTGTGAATGTCTTTTATGAATTCAGTACTATTTTCATATACATATAAATGTTTTGCAAGTTCTTTTGATACTTCGTTGTTCTTTTCCATTTTATATATTGAAAATCATTTGATTCAGTAATAATTTCCCTACAATAGTTCAACATTACACTAAAAATCAAGTATCACATGATTGTTATCTGACATTAAAAAAAAATTTTTCAAAAAAAAAAAAAAAAAAAAATTTACTATTTGATTTGGTATTTTAGATTACTGGTAATTAAATTTACTATTACATGAAAGATATGAAACGATATAAATTTTCTTTGAAGATGATTGATTTTATTCTATGGATATAATTATTTATTTATTGATTTTTGTATTTTAGCAAAAATGGCAGCAAAGAAATCAAAAAAAGCCACCGAATCAATTAATACACGACTTGCTTTAGTAATGAAGAGTGGTAAATATACATTGGGATACAAATCAACTCTTAAAACTCTTCGTCTAGGCAAAGGTTCGTACATTAATAAATTATAATGTAATATAAGGGTCAGGAGTCAGCATTTTGTTTTTGGCTGGCAAAGATAGACCTTCTAAAAACTTAATGATTTTACATATAATTATTTAGCTAAACTTGTTATTATTTCTGGTAATTGTCCACCATTGAGAAAACATGAATTGGAATATTATGCTATGCTTTCAAAAACTCCTGTGCATCATTATTCTGGCAGTAAGTGTATTTTGAATTGATTACCGCATAAGCATAATTGAAGTTAATAAAATAAATTTGATTTTAGATAATATTGATCTCGGTACAGCTTGTGGTAAATACTTTCGTGTAGGAGTATTGAGTATCACCGATCCTGGTGATTCCGATATTCTTTCTAGTTCTTCTCAATAATAGTTATTTTGTTGTACATTTTTATTTACAGAAAATAAAGTTAAAATTATTTAAATTTTAATTCGTCAAACACTTCGTGATTATAACGCAATGCGATTAAAGTGATTATTGGATTATTTTTTAAAAAGTCACGCCCTTATTTAATCACATCAGTATAAATTTAGCCCATAAAAGTAACTTGTACTCAAAAGATTGCAGTGTAAATCAAAAAGTTATCAAAATGGAAGTACGCGTTTTAGGAAATTTCGTTTCTTTCGGTGAACGATATTATAAAGAAACTTTTCAAAAAAACCCACAATTTAAAGAGAATTCCAAGAATTTTCTTCCAAATTCTTACAATTTAACTGAAAAATTAACTAACTATTACAAGCTTTATGAGGGTTTTAATAGGACATTACATGAATCGAGTAATCTGGACGATTTTGAAGAAGAGCTTTACGTTTCTAATAAGACAGTTATTTGGAGTAGAGGAAATATTTTATATAAAACTTTCACATATGAAGAGTCAATTTTGCAAGCTTTATTCGTTTGGTTTAAGGTAGCAAAAAGTTATTATGCTTATGAGCTTGAACGAAATTCCGAAACTTATCGTAAGAAACCCGTACAAACGGAAAGACAGCGAGCTCTCTTTGTGCTCCTCGAAAATTATGCAAAGGTGTATTTCTTAGATGGTCAACATTTCTTGATAAGGATTCCTTCTTACGTGCGTCGTGCTTGGGCAATGAATGTTGGAGTTATTCTTCAATGCGACTCAGAATCTTTAAATACATCAAATTATACCTCTGATCCCCTTCCGGTTCTTTACAGTGTATTGGATCCTTTGGAGGATATCAAACGTATTTCAATTGCGGATAAAATTTTTTATGAGGGGGAGAAAATCAATATATTGGGAATGACACAACCTTTCTTGGATAATGATGAAGCCGTGATATTTGTAAATGATCGTGATGTTCAAGATAATCTTATTATAGTCACATTGAATCGTAAAACTCTTCGGCATTCTGTGTATAGATATGTTATCAAGAAAGAAAGTAGTTTAAAAACGTTAGAAAGGATCTGTTCATCACCTGTTAAAACACGTAGCCAAAGAAATTCAAATGTCCGTCCTGATAATTCACTGCAAAATAAAGAACGACGGATTTCTGTTGGACTTGATGATTCGTTTCAAGGATCAGAGGGGAGAAGTTCTCTTCAACATATGGATAGATCTTTATACGTAGCTGGTTTTAGTTCAGACGACATTTATAATGACTTAAGTTCAAAATTAGACGTAAAAAGCGATATTTTTATGGAACTTCTTTGGACAGAATCTACAGCGAAAATGTAATTAATAATTTCTTAATATTTCGATCTTGTTCGAGTTATTTTATACTAACATTCTAATAATGGCTAATTTATATTTTCATGGTTCAAGTGATAAATTTGAAGAAAGCAAAGTATTTGTAGCTCATGACTATGCCGGACATGATTTTTTATGCTTATTTACTAAATCAAATCAAAACTTCATTGCATTGGATATTTTTACACACCATTCAAATGAGTCAAAAATTTCGCTTAAATTTGAACTTAAGGCAATAGCAGCCTCTCCGATCTCTGCAACTAGGCCTAATTACAATGATATTTTGTTTGTAAAAGAGGGAGTTAAACATCCTATTTTTGAACTATGGATTGGCTATGGCAAAATTATTCCATTGAATTTGGATTATAATTTCAGGAATTATTCTGTGGAAGAGACATTATATGAAAAAGAATCTTTCCCTTTATCTACTTTTCATCATCAATTACTTGAAAAATACATTGTAACGGATAAAACCATATTAAATTTGAAAACATTAAATTCGAATATTTTCGATTTAAAAGATAATGTTCGTCATCGTGTTAATTTGGTTATTTCTAACAATATATTACTTAGAATAGACCTTAACTTTATTCCGAAGTCTAAAATTGTTCGAAAATGTCTGGATGCTTTAAGTTTCGCGTTACCGACAGAATTATACTATAACTTAAAAGCACAATATCTTTGTTATCAGTATGCCAAGGAAGATGATGTAAGATCAGAATCCAGAGGAAATGAGTGGGAAAAATTCGCTGTTGCTCTTTTGTCATTCTTACCTTTCTCTATATCATTGCATTCTAATAATAATATGAAGACAAAAGAAACCGAAGGATGGGAGTTCTTACTTTCATCTTCACAACACGCAAAATTTAATTTCAATTCTTATTTACATTGCATACGCCCGACATCAAATCAATTACAATCAATCGATGATTCTATAATAAAGATGTGCGAAAAGTCTCGGGAACCCTTTTTTACTAAAACTACAGTTGATCAAAAATTGTCGAGTTTTTTACCTTCTATTCTTGTTACTCTTCATCTTGTTTATCAGAATCTAAAATTAGATACTTTAACACAAAGATATGTTGACGAAATTTTACCATTTTTGATTCAATTATCGAAATTTCTTGGATGGGAGACTTATGTTGAATATTATAAAAGAAACTATGGACTAGATAAAAAGTTAACTGTCAATGAAGGTTCGTAATCTAATGCATTCTATGTGTATATTGTTTATTTTGAATTAATTGTTTCTCTTTAAAATTCAGATACTCTATTGAATTCAACCTTAAGTTCTGGTCATCCTTTCTTTACACCTCCTGATATAACTCAATGGATTTTGAAATGCATTCGAAATAATATTGAACAAATCCAACCTTTTCCAGATCTTACGGATATAGATCGAATTTTCTCAATGTCGGGGAAAGGGAAAATCTTAGTTCAAAATCCCAATTGTTGTGCAAGAACACGACAGATATGTTCAATCTATATCAAATTAATTTATGAAGGAGAAAAAGCAATGATTTTTGAAATGGTAAAGTTTGGATTTACAAGTAAAGATATTGAATCTTTACCTTTTGGTATTGCACTTCCTTTGCGAGAAGCTATAAGAAAATGTAAAGAAAATCCTCCAGAAGATTGGCCTGAAGCAGCTTACATACTTATAGGTATGCCATTAAATGATAAAAGTATCTTCTTAATTGTGCAAACTTTATTAATGTAAATTATATTTACAATAGGTCGAGAAGATTTGGCAAAATTGAAATTTGGTACACCGATTGGTTATATTCATTCTCGAGGAAATAAGATGGTAATAGTTACTTTTATTTCTAATATTTATTATTTCGTAATACTTATTTTTATTCATAACTGTAGGAACCAAAGCCAAAATCTATTTTACAAATAATAGAGACTACAATCCCCGCCCCACAACAAGAAAATCGAGAAGAAATATGCGCAAGCGAAATTTCAAATCACGAAATTACAGATTTAAGATTTGGCAATGATAAAAGATTGAATGAAGTTCAGCGACTTTTACAATCCAGTAACGTTGTACATATTGTATTGCATTCTACCGATATGAGGTATATAGTTCGAACTTTCATTTTTGATAATTTTTATATTTATTAGAACCATGTTTAAAATGTTTATGAATTAACTAGTCAGATCGAAGAAAATTCTCCATTAGTTTTAGACCGTGTTCAGAACCATTGTTTAAATAATTTCGCACTTCCAGTTGGAAGAGGAATTTTAACTTATAGTACCACTACTCCTATAGTTACTGAACCTTTTCCAATTCCCGAAGCAAGTTTAACTATTAAAGTATTACCATTCAATTCTACAATACAAGTTGATCGAACACTTCGAATACCGGATAACATTGAATGGCCAGAATTTCATGAAGGTGTTGCATCTGGTTTACGAATTCCTTCGAATTGTAATATAGAAGGATCTTGGATTTCGCTTAATAAACCAAATATGACTGATAATAGCAATAGCCACGCGGGATTTCTTTTAGGATTGGGACTCAATGGACATCTGAAAGCTATGAGTAAATGGCAAGCTGTAGATTATTTGATGAAAACTCCAAAGCACGACATGACAACTATTGCTTTGGTTCTTGGTTTACCAGCTTCGTATATTGGTACTATGGATACGGAAATAACTAGATTTGTAGCAGTTCATGTTACGGCCTTATTACCGCCAAAATCAAACAGTTTAAATGTATCGCCTTTAGTTCAGTCTGCAGCATTACTTGGTATTGGCTTGCTCTATATGAACACATGTAATAGATATATGGCTCAGGTTATGCTTGGAGAAATTGGAACGAAAGCTCTAAAAGCGTCCGATAACTCAGAAACGGATTTCTCAGAAGGATATTCACTTGCCGCAGGATTTTCTCTTGGATTCATAACTTTAGGTCAAGGAGATGAAGCACGTGAATTAACTGATTTGGATCTTTTCAAAGAATTAAGGTTATATATATCTGGAGGTAAAACTTCAGTAAAAAAATCGACTAATGCGATTCCATCTGGAAGTGGAGGTCGTTTGAATGGAAATGCTGATGGAGTCAACGTTAATGTTACTTCTCCAGGAGCGACAATAGCACTTGGATTATTGTATTTGAAGTCGAACAAGGAAAATGTTGCAAAAGCAATTCCTATTCCAGAAACTGAATTTTTCTTAGATTACGTTAGATCTGATTTTCTTTTGGTTAGAATTCTTGCCCGAAATTTGATCATGTGGAGTAATATTAAATCTGATCAAGTTTGGGTCGAAAGCCATATACCTGAATATATGAAGAAAAAAATGGAGCAAAGAAATTTTGGTCATCAAAACGATGATGTTGATCCAAATTTAGAGTCTATTAAAAGGTCCTACTATTACATTATAGCAGGAGCTTGTTTTAGTATGGCTTTAAAGTATGCTGGATCGGCAGATAAAACAGCATTGCAGTGTTTACTTTATTATCTTGATTTTTTTATGAATCTGGGTGTTTCGAGAGGTATTTACGATATTTATTTGATAATTTTTTAAAATTTTTTATTAATACTCAATTTATTAGCTCCAACATTCGATGAAAACATCACGAGGTTTGCGATTAAAACTTGTTTGAATGTCTTGGCTATATGTACTTCGATTGTTGCAGCTGGTACTGGTAACCTTCAAGTATTACGAAAAATACGTAAACTTCGTCAACTAGACATTAATCCCGGCAATACCGCTACCTATTTTCGTTCGTACGGGAATTATATGGTGATAAGTATGGCTTTAGGGTTTTTATTTCTTGGTGGAGGAAATTATACACTGTCAACATCCAATAAAGCTATTGCCGGATTGATTTGCGCTTTATTTTCGAGATTTCCAGTTGAATGTTTTGATAACAGAGCCCATTTGCAAGCTTTTAGACATCTGTGGATATTAGCTGCAGAACCAAGATGTTTAATATTAAGAGACTTGGAGACTCGAGAAGCTTGTCACGTGCCAGTTAAAGTTACGTTTAAGGATTTCTATAATTCATCTGTTATAAAAAGGGCTGATGGCACAAAAGAAACTGTAGTGGAAACTAAAGTTTTGGATTTGGTGGCACCTTGTTTACTACCTGAATCAAAATTTATCCAAAAAATTGAAATTAATAGTCCAAGATATTGGCCAATAAAATTGGAGTTTGTTAAGAATTCGGATATGATTTCTGAATTTTGGAAAGATCCTACAATATTTGTTAAAAGAAAAACGGGACATTTAACCTATTCTGAGGTAAAATTTCTGCAAGTTTAATTTATTGATTTAATATTTTTTTTTTTGGTTTTATTTTTAAAAAACTTGTTTTTCTTATTTAAAATTTAGGATCCTCAAGGGTTATGGGATATATCCGCACATATATTTCCTAGAGGCAAATCTATCATAAGCCCCAAAGCCAAAAAATCTAATGATCTAGATTTTATCAAAATCTTTTCTTCAGATCCTCAAGTTCAAGCATTTACGAGGTACCTTTGTGAAGCGTCTTCAGCGAATATCTATGATAAAGGACGAGAATTGTCAACATTTTGCACTGAAATATTATCAGAGTGTTTAAATGGAAATAAATCTGAAGCTATTCAAATTTATCTTGCTCTCTATCAAGTTCAGCAAAGTTTAGAAAAAATAAGCGAAACAAACCTATGGAATCTTAAGTTAATCCTTGGGTATTATCATGCAAGGAAAATGAGAAATAATATAGACGATGGAAAAGACGAAAGGTCATATGAAAAAAACGTACTTATAAAAAAAGAGTATATTGAAGTATTAAAATCAAGATTGGATCAATATTTCGAAGTACCTCAAGTAAATATCGAACAAACTAACGATAATATACAGTATTTCGCATCTCTCTTACACGCATATCTAACAAATTCTGCACTTCCTGAAGGCGAAAAACTTGGAGGTGAAGAAAACAATAAAAGATTGTTACATTATTTATCTTCATGGCTTATCTATCACGAAATACCAAGTCGATATACCATAGAAAATACTATAAGATACTCTAAGGATTTGAAAGCAAATTTAAATAGTAGTAATACAAGTAGATTAACTAATGATATGATACTACAAGTTCTTTCTGCGCTCTGGCCACATATTTCTATTAATAGTTTAAAAGTTATTCAAAATTGTTTTACTTAAAATTATAGAAAGATTAATAAATTTGATATTAATTATTAATTTATTAATTGCAATTTTTTTTCTTTTAATAATACCACTTTATAAGCATCATATACAACGCAAATAGTGTAATATGTATTATGATAAAAGTAACGAAATTATTTATTATTCATATTACATTTAAAGAAACAATAAAGAAACAAGTTTGGTCGAATTAAATGAAATTTGATGATTTAAAATATATTTTTGCGTAAAACTAAAGAACATAAGTAAAATTAACTTTTAAAAGAATAGCGTGTCGAAATTTGATCCCATCATATATAACAGAGCCCTATCTTTACCTTTAGCCAAGAAATCATTTACTTAGAGCTTGTGTATTTAGTAACAGCTTTGGTACCTTCAGAAACAGCGTGTTTAGCCAGTTCGCCAGGTAGGATTAAACGCACGGCCGTTTGAATTTCTCTGGAGGAAATGGTCGACCTTTTGTTGTAGGCCGCAAGTTTCGAAGCTTCGCCCGAGATACGTTCAAAGATGTCGTTCACAAAAGAGTTGAGAATGGACATAGCCTTATTGGAGATGCCAGTGTCCGGATGTACTTGCTTGAGGACTTTGTAAATGTAACTCGAGTAGGTTTCTTTTCTAACCTTGCGTTTCTTTTTGGTTTTATCACCGGAAGCGACTGGTTTCTTGCTGTCTTTCTTTTCAGCAGGAGCTTTTGCTGGAGCTTTTCCGCCAGTAGCAGGTTTCTTTTCGGCTTTTGGACCCATTTCTTTTTATATATATGATAATAAGTAATAGAAAATAATTAGGATATTTTTATTTTTATGAAGTATGAGAAAAGCGAGTGTCTTGATTAAATAACAAGTCAATAATTGCAAAAGAGTAAAGTTTAGGGAAAATGGAGGGTTTTTATATCTAAAATTCCTCCTGATTATAACGCGAAAAAGCCGCGTCTATAATATTTTTAGTATTTTGATCTTTGTTTGTACCTGAATCAAAACAATAATCAACGCGCGGTGCTTTATTGCTTTATTTAAAATTTACTAAATTTACTATTTATATTATTACTAAGTCAGACTCAGTCACGCGAGCGGAAAAATCAACGCGATCGGAAGAAGCCTGACGCGTATTTCATTAATTATTACTTGTTTAGGGTGGCTTTAACGTGGCTTTTATAGACATCTTTTTGATTGATTTGTTCATAATAAACAACACGTATTCTTTAATTAGTAATTGTTTACATCATAGTTTTAAATAATACACCAAAAAAAGCGTGGCGCACAAATTGTCTATAAATTAACCTCATTTTTTGAGCACCCCACACCCCTAATTTTTGAATAACTCTCTGTAACCAACCCATATTAAAAGGGAACGTCTGTCCGATTTTTTCTTTCTAACATTTGTAAAGTAATACTCTAATCCAAAGTCACAAAGAAAAATAAACCTTTTTGTACTTCTTTTTACTATATCCATATTATTGTAAACATGTCTTCCGGGGGTAAATCTGGTGGTAAATCTGCTGCTGCTGCCGCCTCTAAGGCGAGCTCATCTCGTTCAGCTAAAGCAGGACTTCAATTCCCTGTTGGTCGTATTCACCGTCTGCTTCGCAAAGGAAACTATGCTCAAAGAGTCGGTGCTGGTGCTCCTGTTTATCTTGCCGCTGTTCTTGAATACTTGGCTGCGGAAATTCTCGAACTTGCTGGAAACGCTGCCCGCGATAATAAAAAATCAAGAATCATTCCTCGTCATCTCCAGTTAGCTATCCGCAATGATGAAGAGTTGAATAAGTTGCTCGGTCATGTTACGATTGCTCAAGGTGGTGTTTTACCGAATATTCATCAAAATCTTTTGCCCAAGAAGTCAAAGAAAGGTGCTGCCGCGGCTGAAGTTTAAAAAAACAATGATTTAAAGCAAGTAACGAAAAGGAAATGTCATGTTGGAACATGAAGGAACACTTTGTTAATAATTCATAAATATTTCCTTTAATATTTGATTTTATTTTCGCTAATAATTTTTTTTTCTTTATTTTTTACTTTTAAAGCTCTTTTAGTACTATTACTCTTTTTTTTTCTACAACTAATATTCCTAATATACATTATTTGTGAAGTCAAGGATATTGGAAAAAAAAATATATTATTTTTCCTATCTACACTTAAATTTTTTTATACATAATGGTTCGAAAGAAGAGGTAAAAAAAAAAATAACGAAAAAAGGAATAATAAAACTTCAAACTCCTTTCTTCTCAAACGTTATTGAAAGAAATTAACGCAGTATTTTACTTTCTTTAATAAAAAGAATTTCAATGCTGCGCCATTACACGAAAAAGTGAATTTGATTCTTAGGTTATTAAGCTTATCCAATTTCAACCGTGATTTCAAATTTTATAGTATTTAAGGGAAAAAGATTTTTTAAACTCAATTCCAAATATACAATAAGATAAAGGAGCTTTAATGTGGGGCTAATAATTAATTATATATTTAAGTGGAAAATAAGATGATGTATAATCGGTTTATTTACAGTAATAAGCTTAGGTTCATTGATTAAATAAATTAATTAATTATATTTAAAAACTTATTTATTGGTTGCGGAATAAGATTATTGTTATAAAGTCGGTAATCTACTAGCTGATATACTTTACAGAATAATTTTTTGTTAGACTGGATCAAATTTTTAAGATGTAAGCTTTTCACTGTATCAGAAATTAACTTCAATTCTTTTTTCTCTTAAGGTTTTCTTTTAAAATAAAGTGTTCCCCGTTCGTGTAAATGTTGATCTGCTTGTAATGCCAAAGCTGGAAGAATTATTTCAAGAATTACATACATTAACAAAAAAGTTTCTTTTAAAAATTGATTCCATTTTTTAACTTATTAAATTGTAAGAGAATATTCATTTACGTCATTGATTCGATAAATTCGTCCATATAAATCATCATTATTACTTTTATAATAAATTTAAAATCAAAAATCGTTCAATATTGAAAATGTCTAATTACAGCGGCCCTTAATATAACGAAATAGACGTCCGGGCCGATTATCCCTTCGTTGTGAATTCGTTAATTCTATAACGAATTATTCGGTATAATGGGAAAATTTCGGTAAATCATAAGAAAATCAAGCGATCAAGAAACTGCGAAACACATCCATCTTTTGATAAAATAGATAAGTGAATTTGCAAATTTACTTATTTAAGATTTAAAAAAATTGGTATAAAAGGACTATTTCGTATACGCTGGTTATAAAAATTGCTTTGTTAAACGGTACATCATAACAAAACTTCATCGGAATTCCACTAATCCACTTTAATTTTAATAATTATTATTAAATATATATTTAGCAATATTTAATATCAGCCAAAAGAGAGAATGGAACAGAGTGATGCTTATTTTATAACTTGATAATTTATAAGGTAAAATTCACCTTTATTATTATATAATTTATTAAAATTTATATTTTTCAGCTTAAAAAAACTAAAAATAAAATTTTTACAATTTTTAATGCAATATTATGCAAGATAATAATGAATAAAACTGTTTAAAAATTAATTTATACATTATGTAAATTAAGGTAAAATTTATTTTATCAGTAAATTTTACCATAAAATATTGAAAAATTTAATATATTATATAAATTAAAGTAAAATTCATCCCTTTTAAATTAATCTCTAATAAATATAAAATTTATTCATAAACTTTATATATTAAAGTAATAAAAATAATTAGAAAGGGCATTACAGTCAGACCTCTATAAATGCACCCCCCTTGGGACCGGTATAAGCGTGCATTTAGAGAGGGTGTGCATTTATAGATACATATAAATTTATA
>JADRCO010000995.1:0-23723 GCA_021464525.1 Rhizophagus sp. LPA8_4_AMF
AAATAAACAAAAATGGTTAAAAATTGGGCGCATGATCACTGTTTAAAGATCGGCATTCCAAATTTGGTTTTGTATAACATCGCACGTGTCTGGATACTTTTGGCAGGTGTGTGTATATATGTGAAATTTTAATAACCTCATGTATTTTAGTATCCTGAATAAATAAAAGCTTATTCTGAATAGAATGGGTGTTGGGAGAATATGAATTAAGAAGGCATGACCTCACAGATTTGAAAAAACGAAATATTAAAATTAATTTACCTAAAGTGCTAAACCTTATAACTTATAATTTACACATGTTAAAGAAAAAAAATAGCAAACAGTTATTAGTAAACAGTTATATTTAGTATGATACTATCTTCTATACCATGAACTCGTTAGAATTCGTGTTATTTATTTATATTTATGAACACAAATATTTTTTAAATACGAAGCTCCTTTCTTATTCATAAAATGCAATTGAAATAGGTAACTGGTAATGGAACAAATGGAACTAAGTTACATTTTTTACATTTTTAATGACTTAAAATCTTTAATTTTGGCCTATTCAGTCATATGAGTAAAATTATAGCAGAGCAATTACATTATTGTCTAATAATCTCGATAATGGACTTAAGAACAAAATTTAAACATATTTGGATGTTTCATAAATAAATTATTTGTAAAGTCTTATTTAAACAAGTTTATATTTACAAACAATATTTAATATAAATCCGACTTTCAATAATTTTTTAAGCAGTAAAAAATAGCCCCAAAAAATTTAATAAATTGTAGTGAATTCAATTAAATATTTATAATCATTACTGCATGCTATCCTTTAGTTACAATTTTTTACTTAAATAATTGATTTATCATGATGTTAATTGAATTTTAATTTATGAGCTTTATAAATTCCTTATTCTAACAAAAATTTGAAATTTTAATTATTACATATCAGATATAGGTAATTTTCTTTGTTAAAATACGTGATCAAAAGTTAAATTTTTTTATTTAACGAACTAGTTTCTCTATTCAGCTTTATATAATTATGTATTTATTATCAGGCGTTTCCATAATCACTCCCACTCTATTCAAGAAATCAGGTAATGATTTAATGATTTTTGATTTTGATTAATTATTTTGGTTGCATAATCTGCAAAAAATTATCGTTTCATAGACCATAATTTTTAATGATATAGCGATGCGTATGTAGGGAAGGGTTATGATATATTATTGCGTCACCATTATAGTGAAATTTACGGATTAATTTTGATTTGCGTACAACCTGAGGATTTTTTTTAGCCATGGTTAGGTTATTAATTTGCGTATTTTAAAGGTTTTATTTATAAGTAAGGGGTTAATTAACAAATTTAAAATAGCTGGGTTATAAACATCCTATATGTTTATATGTGAAATAATTCCATTAGCGCTAAAAAGACATAATTGAAATAATACAGTACAATATTAAAATTTCTTTATTACAATAAATTTTACGTACTATTTAGTATAAGACTATAAGGTACTGATTTTGCGTACAAACCTTATTAGAAAATGGTTATTTTTATATTTAGGGTTAAATTTTTGACTGAAATATTGATCTGTTCATAATATAAACTATGCTACTATATGTAAATTTATGGGTAGAACAAGTTTCTCTTAGGTCAAAAGGACCGCTTTTCAGTTAGTTTTTGAGAAAAAATGTATTTATAAGCAAAACATTGTTTTGATCTTAAAAAAAATTTTTTTAACAAAATTTTCAAAATTTTAGTGTGGTTGATATTGAATTACATTTATTTTACTTAATTATTATTTAAATTTATTTAAATTAAAATTTTTTATGATTTTTAACTCTGGCCGAAATTATAATTTTTGGCCAGAATTAAACCGTGAAATCGCCAGTGGTGATAATCACCTGCGGCGATATTTAGCAATACTCATTTAATTTACCATATCTGGAATATAAATAGGATTTGCAATTTGCATTCGAACCAAAATTTTTTTTATTTTCTCTTTCTCCACTTAAATAATATATAAAAATGTCAACCCAATTTTTTTCTAGATTGAGTCAAAATTATATTGAAATATTGGATGATGAAGAATATTATGATATTACAATTGAAGTTGGTAAAGACCCAAATGTAAAAATATTTCGTGCACATATGATCATCCTGTGTTACCGTTCTCCATTTTTACAACGAACTTTAATTTCAAGTAGAAATAATAATAATGATATCTTAGCTCACATTAAATTGCCAAATATAACACCAGAAATTTTTCAGACTATTTTAAAGTAAGTTATATTCTAATTTTTATTATTGTACTATATATATTTTGTACTATATATACTTTATATTTATCACAAAAACTTTTTTTGATGTAGGTATATTTATGGTGGAATAATTTCATTAAATGAACAAGAACCTTCAGAAATTTTAAAAGTTTTGGTCGCCGCTAATGAACTATTTCTTCAAGAATTAGTTGATTATTTACAAGATTACTTAATTGAGAATAAGGCTGAATGGATTGAACAACATTTTGAATTAACTCATCAAGAAAGTTTTCAATCTAATTCATTAAGACTTCAGAAATTTTGTACAGAATTAATGGCTAAATCACCTGAAAAAGTATTTAAATCATTTGATTTTACTTCACTTCCTGAAAAATCTTTGATTTCACTTATTAAAAGAGATGATTTACAAATGAAAGAAATTGAAATTTGGGAGCATGTATTAAAATGGGGACTTGAAAAAAATCTACCCCTTCTTCCTGATCCTGCAACTTGGTCAGATGATGATTTCAAAATGATGGAAAATGCATTACAACATTGTTTACCTTTAATTAGGTTCTTCAGTTTATCTTCTGATGAATTTGTACAAAAAGTTCGTCCATATAAGAAACTTTTAGAGCATCAACTATATGAAGAATTGTTGAATTCATACTTGAATTCTAGTAGTGAACCAAATGATAGTATTTTGCTTCCTAGATATAGAAATAATGATGGAATCATTGATTCAAAAATTGTTAATTTGAATATCGTTTCTCTGATTTCAAGATGGGTCAATAAAATAGATGTTAATACTAAATTTGCCTATACAAGAGAATTAAATTTACCATATGAATTTAAATTATTATTAAGAGGAAGCAGAGATGGATTTACTTCTCATAAATTTCATGAATTATGTGATGACAAACCTCATACTGTTGTATTCATTAAAGTAAAAGGAACAGAAGAAATTCTTGGTGGATATAATCCTTTGATATGGAGGAATTCGAGCATAGACGGTGGTGAAAATGGAAAAACCAAAGATAGTTTTATATTCTCTTTTAATAATAAGGATAACTTTAGGAATCTAATCTTAAGTCATGTAGTAAATGTAGATCGTGCACTGCTTTATCATGGTGAATATGGTCCCGCATTTAGTAAAGATCTTAATTTAAATATGAGAAATGGAGAAAAATATCTCAGTTGTCAGTGCGAACAAAAAAGATATGAGAAAAAGATTAGAAATTCAGTAGGTTCATTTTCAATAGAAGATTATGAAGTATTTCAAATAGTAAAGAAAGATGATTGAATGAAGTTGGATTAATAGGTTATTAGTTTATATTTTTCTTTTGTTTTACGTTTTGTGTGAAAAAACTTCAGGACGATAAGAATATGCAGGTGATAATTTAAAATTGGAAATGATTATAAATAGCATAATAAGAGTATACGAAATTTCATTTGTTAAACAAAATCTAATTATAGTACTATTAGAATTTACGCAAAAAAGGATTCACTATTAGCTTAATTATTTATTTTACAATATACTATTCATAGTTTTAGATTTAAATTAAGTATATTATATTAAAATAAAGCTAATGATATTGGAATAAAATTAAGGAGTTAAGAATGTCACATAAAATTTCTTACCTCTCAGTCTTTGAACAATAAATTCAATAATGATATTTATCAATCGATTAGAATGCGAAAAAAATGTAGAATGTGGATACAATAAAGAAAGAGCAATTAAATGGTAAATACTATAAATAATAAACAAAATAAAATCCTGACTAATATGAATGACCTAATTAGCTAATACTTATCGTTTCACATAATAATAAGAGTATATCACTTTACTAATTTCCAAATTTTCAACTGAAAAATTGTCATTTATATCTTTTTGTTATAATGATAATAATAATTATATTTTATACTTGCTTTATTTTCTTTTAAATTTCTAGAGGTACAATCATAAGAAAAAGCTGTATTTATATTCCGGTTAATATAATAAAAAAATATAATATTATATACATTATTCGAATTTGTTTATTGTAAATATTTATATAACGTTTGTAATATCATAATTTTGGAGAAATTGTATCTTGAAACAGAATCTTAAAATAAATTTAAAGCTTTCATATTCACACGTTATTTTATTACAATTTTCACTGAATCCGATTTTTTGATCGAAACTAGTATTACATATACTTAATTTATCCATATTTGTAATATTTGTAATACAAACTTTTGATTTTATTTAAATAGGATTTGCAACTTACATTCAATCAAAAAAATTATTTATTACTCTTTCTCTTCTTAAATACAATACTACAGAAATGGCAAAGCGATTTTTTTCTAGATTAAGTCAAAATTATATTGAAATTTTGAAAGATGAAGAATATTATGATATTACAATTGAAGTTGGTAAAGACCCAAATGTGAAAATATTTCGTGCACACATGATCATCCTGTGTTACCGGTCTCCATTTTTACGACGAACTTTGACTTCAAGTAGAAATAATAATAATGATATCGTAGCTCACATTAAGCTGCCAAATGTCTCACCAGAAATTTTTCAGATTATTTTAAAGTAAGTTATATCATAAACTTTGTCAATATCTTAACGTTTTTATTTATCGTATAATTTTTTTATTATATAGATATATTTATGGTGGTATTATTTCGTTTAATAAACAAGAACCTTCAGAAATTCTAAAAATTTTGATTGCTGCTGATGAACTACTTCTTCACGAACTAGTTAATTATTTACAAGAGTATTTAATTAAAAATAAATTTTATTGGATTGAGCAACATTTTGAGCTTACTTACCGTACAAGCTTTCAATCTAATTCACTCTTAAAACTTCAAAAATATTGTACAGATTTTATGAATAAATTTCCAGAACAAGTATTTAAATCGCTAGATTTTACTTCACTTTCCGAAACTTCTCTAATTTCACTTATTAAAAAAGATAATTTACAAATGAAAGAAATTGTAATTTGGGAACATATATTAAAATGGGGACTTGAAAAAAATCCTACACTTCTTCCAGATCCTACAACTTGGTCAGATGATGATTTCAAAATAATGGAAAATACTTTGCAACATTGTTTACCATTAATTCGATTTTTTAGTCTTTCATCCGAAGACTTTTTTCAAAAAGTTCATCCATATAAAAAGCTTTTGAAACAACGACTATACGAAGAATTGTTAGGATCTTATCTGGATTCTAATGTTGAACCAAGTAATAACATTTTACTTCCTAGATATAGAAATATTGATGGAATCATTGATTCAAGGATTGTTAATTTAAATATCGTTTCTATAATTTCAAGATGGATTGATAAAATAGATATTAATGATAAATACGCTTATGCAAGAGAATTATATTTACCATATGAATTTAAATTATTATTAAGGGGAAGTAGAGATGGATTTACTCCTAAAAAATTTCATGAATTATGTGATAATTTAGCTCACACTGTTACATTCATTAAAATAAAAGAAACTGAAGAAATTATTGGAGGATATAATCCTTTGATATGGAAGTCACATAGTACTGGTCAATGTGGTAAAACAAAAGATAGCTTCATATTTTCTTTTAAAAGTAAGAATGAATTTAAAGATCCAATCTTAAGTCACATAAAAAATGTGGATAAAGCTGTATATTACAAATGCAGTTTCGGACCTACATTTTATGATGATATTGATTTGTATGTGATGAAGGGAGGTATTGAACCAAGGGAAGTTAGAGAATATAATTATTCTTCGTGTAAACAAAAAAGTTACGAAAAGAAGATAAGAGATAAAGAAGGAAAATTTTCAATAGAAGATTATGAAGTTTTTCAAATCGTAAATAACCATTCCTTTGGTTCAAGTAGTGAATAAGTATATAACTAAGGTACACAACGATAACTTATGGTATAATTCTATGTTTTTTATGATAATACATGTAGAGAAATCTATACGCACATTTTAATTATCTACTGTATTGAAATAATAAGAATTATGTTATAGCATGATATTTTTCATATTTGTAAAAATATTAAAATATTGTAAAAATTATACCATATATTCGAAAAATGTATATATTTATTATAATTAAAACGTAAATTATACACTAAATCGTACATAAATCGCACACTTTATTTAAATGTACAAATATCATACATTTTTAATGCATTAAACTAAATCTTATGAGTTATGGCTATTTTTATCCAAAAAACTACAATAATCGTATGGTTTCCATACAGATTGTATGAAATTGTACAAACTGAACGATTATTTTTCATAGGGCATTTTGCATGATTTGTAAGGAATCAGGGTATCTGGTTAAGTTAAAAAATCATATATTTTCTAAAATATATTTACAATTTTATTTGGATTGGCAATTAAATGAATTATTAAAATTCGGATTAAAATATTTAATCATTTACAATTAAATTCTATTCTGAATGATATATTAGTTAGAGTTATAATAAAAATAAATTTACTCAATTAATCGTAATTCTTATTTTTATTTAATTTTTCTACACTGTATGACGAAGATCGGAAAATTTAGGTCGGAAGTATAGTTCCGAGATGAAGATCATTTAGGCGTAGTAAATGATGTATTTATGTTATAAATAGTTGTAGATCATAATTTTAATATATATAGAGTAGGAATTTCCCTTGAAGACGGGGACGACTTTACATTGTAATTACCATTTTATCATGAAACAATAAATAAACATGAAGGTATATTTAATAAATAAACGTTATAATTTAATGTTATCCACATCTTGCGTTGTCAGAGTGGTAGAAGTTGACACCACAACACCTAAAATTATATTCAATAATATATGATCAAATACCGACCTCTTCTTAAAAAATTCTGGCATTAAATAATTATTTATAGTATGACGTGTATTTCCAGACCGTCTAGTGCATATACTTAATAGAGTTAAATAAGAAAATAATAAGTATTTTAATTCGTGACTTACTTTTTTTCATTTTATATTATTTCATTTTATTTGTGTAAATGACATTATAATGTATTGTTAAAGATGCAATAGATTGACCAGAAAACATATTGTAATCAACGTAGAATTAGTGGCTGTGATACAATTAAGTTTTAGATATCTCTATTTATATTTAATTTATCCTTATTTGGAATGACTGTTTGGATCAACATGTAAATAGATTTGCAACTTGCTTTTGGTACAAAATTGCTTACATTTTTTTTTCAAACTTTCAAAAAGAAGTATAAATATGTCAAGACAATTTTTTTCTAAATTAAGTCAAAATTATATTGAAATTTTGAAAGATGATGAATATTATGACATCACAATTGAAGTTGGTAAAGATCCATATGTAAAGATATTCCGTGCGCACATGATTATCTTGTGTTACCGTTCTCCATTTTTACGACGAGTTTTGACTTCAAGTAGAAATAATAATAATGATATCGTAGCTCACATTAAGCTGCCAAATGTCTCACCAGAAATTTTTCAGATTATTTTAAAGTAAGTTATATCATAAACTTTGTCAATATCTTAACGTTTTTATTTATCATATAATTATTTATAATGTAGGTATATTTATGGTGGAATAATTTCATTAAATGAACTTGAACCTTCAGAAATTTTAGAAGTTTTGGTCGCTTCCGATGAAATTCTTCTTCAAGAATTAGTTGATTATTTACAAGATTATTTAATTATAAATAAATCTGAATGGATTGAACAAAATTTTGAACTTACTCACCAAAAAAGTTTTCAATCTAATTCTTTATTAGAACTTCAGAAATTTTGTACAGATTTCATGGCTAAATCTCCCGAAAAAGCATTTAAATCATTTGATTTTACTTCACTTCCTGAAAATTCTTTGGTTTCACTCATTAAAAGAGATGATTTACAAATGAAAGAAATTGAAATTTGGGAACATGTACTGAAATGGGGACTTGAAAAAAATTCTACACTTCTTCCGGATCCTGCAACTTGGTCAGATTATGATTTCAAAATAATGGAAAATACTTTAAAACATTATTTACCATTAATTCGATTTTTTAGTCTTTCATCTGAAGACTTTTTTCAAAAAGTTCATCCATATAAAAAACTTTTGAAACAACAACTATACGAAGAATTATTAGGATCTTATCTGGATTCTAATGTTGAACCAAGTAGTAATATTTTGCTTCCTAGATATAGAAATATTGATGGAATCGTTGATTCAAAAATTGTTAACTTAAATATCATTTCTCTAATTTCAAGATGGATTGATAAAAAAGATACTAAAAGCAAATATGCTTATGCAAGAGAATTATATTTACCATATGAATTTAAATTATTATTAAGGGGAAGTAGAGATGGATTTACTCCTAAAAAATTTCATGAATTATGTGATAATATACCTCACACTGTTACATTTATTAAAATAAAAGGGACGGAAGAAATTATTGGAGGATATAATCCTTTGATGTGGAAGTCTCATAATTGTGGTGAATTTGGTATAACAAAAGACAGCTTTATATTTTCTTTTAAAAACAAAGCTAACATTAAAGATTTAATCTTTAGTCACGTAACAGAAAGGGATAAAGCTTTATTCTATAAGTCTAATTTTGGGCCCACATTTAATGGTGATATTGATATATATGTTGAACGATTTAAATATAAAAAAAAATCAACAGAATATATAGAGTATGGAAAATATAATTTTTGCAGATGTAACCAAGGAAATTATGAAAAAAAGATTAGAGATACAAGCGATACATTTTTAATGGAAGATTACGAAGTATTTCAAATTATAAAGAAATAGTAAAGCTTACTGTTATTTCTGATAACTATTTTATTTCTTATGATCATGCTTTTTATATAGATTATAATATGATAAAAAATAAAGCCAAATAAATTATCAAAGTTTTGGATTTTTTTATTTAAATTGTTCTAAATGTTTAATAAATTATTAAAGTAAGATTAAAATAGTTTTCTGAATTTAATTAACGGATTTTAAATTTAAAATTCATAACAATAGACATTTTTTTATTTATTTTGCATAGCGAGCAAAGATTTTTTTATCACATGAAAATATTCTCACGATTATAATGTTATTAGACAATAAAAATAGGGTGAAATTTTTTTTAATTAGAATACATTATATAGTAGAAAACAAGTTTACACTTGATTATTCCTAGATAAAAAAATAGTGAAAGATTAATTTCTCACTCTATTAATCCTGTTAATTAAACAAATATTACTTTTCTAGTAAAGAATGTTCATTATCTATCTATATATATGTATGTATTTCTTGAATAAGAGATTTGGGCAGTTATATAATGTATAAAACACCACGTTCAATAAAAATTAAAAATCGTATTGGACAAAAATATTATTTTCAATGTTATTAAAAATAAATGTATTGTATTGGCAAATACTGCATAAAGCATCCGCCAATCTACGGAATCGGCCAAAATTTTTCCAAGTGTAATATGAAGGACTTGGTGACTTGGTTCGATCAACCAAATGTATAATATATTATTAGAGAAAATGATGGACGGCACATACGTCGAAAATGATTCTTTAATGAATTTATCGCAGTTAGTCAGTTTTTTATCAATGAGAACTTTCATTAATTTAGACGGAATTATTTTTAGAACACAAATAAGAAGTCTTGTAACCATTCCGTTAAAATATGTTTATAATTATAATTCTCTATTTTTATTAATTGATGGTAAAGTCCTTTAAAAAATCTTAGGAAATTTTATTATTATTTGTAATTTATTTAAGTACATTTTCAAATAAAATCTTTGTGTATTTTGTATAAACGTGAAAAAACTATGGCAAACTGTACTGGTCAAAAGATGTCACTAAATATAGCGTGTACTCATTATAATTTATGGCGTGTACCCGCTGTAACTTATGACGGGTACCTGCTATTTTTTGTTGCAGGCACCAGTTAGGCCGTTCCAACTTGATTGTTTGCTCAACGTCCAGATTTTTTGAAAAGTTTGTCTTCATTAAAGTGATTAAACAAACTAAATGAAATAAACATAATAAAACTTTGGAAAATTTGGGAAAATTTGGGAAATTTCGGAAAAATTCATAAACTATAATTCGAATTTAGAGGACATATATGTTGTTATACGATTATTAAAATTTAGATTTTTAGAAAAATAGAGGGGATGGGGTACGTTAAACAAATCAATCAAGTTGGAACGGTCTTAATTTATATAATTATTTTATTCATAAAATTCAAATATTAGAGATTTATAGACTAATAAAATTTCATTAGAAAATTTCTAAAGTTTGTCATAATGTTAGCAAAAAATAATTTTTTATTGTGGACCATTCTACCGTTTGTTGTAACAGGCACCCGCCCGTTTGTTATAGCAGGTACTCGATAGTTTATACAGCAGGTTACCCCGTATCCTAATAATTTCAGGGGTATCCCGCAGTAAAAAACAATATATACATAATTTAACGTGTATACGTTGTATATTTTTACGCACTTTTGACCATGGCGGCTTTCCATAAAAATCAAGTAACGAACAAGTGCAATACATACAATAATCAACAAATATGGAACCATTGTTTTAGAAAAACAAAAAAAAATTTAGTATTGTTATTAATCAGCACCTTTTTGATCTAACCAATTTAGATAAATGACCATTGTAAATAAACGCCATAATCTGCAACATGCTGGTCATTTTGAATTCAAAAATTTCAAATTCATTTTTTAATAAATTTACACATATATATTTTATTTATTAATTATAACTTAGTTATGATTAATTTGTACATACGAATATTTATAGATAAAGTTTGATTTTTAAAGAAAAAAACATTATAATTGTAATATAATCAGTAGGAAAAATAAACGCCGAGTCGCATAAACCAATTCACCCATTCCGAAGAGACGACCCTAAAGAAAAATATGTAAAACAAAAAAGAACCAATTAATTTATAAAAAAAAATTTGCAAAATTTTATCCATCTTTATTGTATACTTTTGTGATAGTTGGATGCATCTGATAATCTAAGAACTTTGTCAGAAATTTTAATATAAAAAATGAAGTAAAATTATACTAGAAATAATATATTATTACTATTAATACGTAAACGTTTATAAATCGTCAACATAAATATCTTTCAACGGTGCGTATAAAATTATGTAAGGAATATTATGGATTCGTGTGTTAAAAGTCGGAAATGTCGTTAATTTCTTTCATCGTTGTTTGAATATAATTTAAAAATATAACTTATTTAAAGCCGGAATTATAAATAGATCATAAATAAACTTTATTTTATTGTTTTTCCTTGTTGCGCCTAAATACTGTATAAAGTTTAGATTCCGAACATTCAGGAAAGCTATCGTCATACAAACATGAAAAAATATGAAAGACGGATAATATCTTATTTATTTAATCTAAGGTTTATGTTTTTTTTTTGAAAAAAATAAAAGGTCATGTCATTTTATCTTATAAAAGGGTGTACGAATTCACATTCCATCCATTAATTATCAAAATAACTATATCAATGATGTCTAAATTTTTGTTA
Organism: Rhizophagus sp. LPA8_4_AMF; assembly: GCA_021464525.1. Classification (NCBI taxonomy): domain Eukaryota; kingdom Fungi; phylum Glomeromycota; class Glomeromycetes; order Glomerales; family Glomeraceae; genus Rhizophagus; species Rhizophagus sp. LPA8_4_AMF. Next base: position 11,769 of record JADRCO010000995.1, read on the forward strand.
TTCACTTTCGTGATGATTTTATGCTTAATACCTTTTAATGATTCTGTTTCAATTAACAAACTCAATTCTAACATTCTCACTCGTCGTCAAGTAGTCAGTAACGCTTGTTATGTTAAAGCTAACCCATCACAACGTAGTACCACAATTGTTCTTATCAATCAAAGCGGAACTGACCTCTTTTACGTTTCTTCCACTCTTATTCACGGAATATGGACTTCTGGTTGTGATCCAGCACCAATAAAGACCGTACCAAATGGTCAAAGTATAAGTTTTTCTAATCAATCGGGTGGATTTGCCACTGGAGCTCAAGGTTCAGTGGTTTACTCGATTGGAAATGAGACACCTCCGTTAACATTCACAATCCATTGGGATAATCCGTTTTCGGGGAGTAACACATATGGGGTGGACCTTCCGGATTCAAAGTATGCATATAACGCACCCTATCCTCCTAGCGGTAATAATGCGTATTACGAGATTACTATTTCATTGAAATAATATTATAAATAGAACCGTGTAAAAAATTATTCGAATGCAAAGGGAAACACGATCTATTGTACTATTTATTTTACTTAGATTATACTTACACGGTCCACTTTAATTTACTATAATAATATTGCCTTTATCTTATTAATTATTATTATATTTATATATATATATATTTTTTTTTTTACTACAGTTCTTTATACATAAATTCTTCCTTGAGAAATTTAAAATAAAATTTTAAATATATAATTATTCTACTAATTAATGATTTAACCGATATGTCATTTCATTTAACGAAAAATCAATGAACCTATATTTTCATTTTCATTTGGAGAAATATTTATTAATAGATAAAAATAAATAATTACACTATTGCTATAAGATGATCAAAACATTATCACTAACTTCCTCCCATAGTTTTTAAGATGTCGATCATTCGAACCGGCATATTTAGTAAAACCATTTGGTTAGCTCAATTTACAAATCCAGATTTAACTTGAAATTTTCCGCATATTTATCGTAGTACGAAATCATGATTGTATTAAGGTTAGTATAAGCAAAATTCGAAAATATTACAGGTATAAAAGGTTGCCCTTAAATTTATAACTACAGTCTAATATATGTGTGTGTATATATATGTACATAGTAAAATTAGAGGTTGTCAAAACAAAGTTGCTTTAATATTGTGAATAAAATACTTTGTCGAACGATAAAAATTCTAGGATCGGCACTAATATTTCGGCTAAATTAATCTTAGCCATAAGGAACGGGAATTCTTTTGTAACTGGTAATACGAATATCAACTTGTCCATTGTCCCGATTATCGATATTAACATAACTTTAGTATCACTTGTCGAAATAAACAATTAAAGCCCTTCATTACATTTCGGACTCATTATCCCGATAAAATCAGTGTACGTAATACCCACACTACATATAAATAAAAATTTATAGGTTTTTTAGACTTAGATGAATAAAATAGCAAAATAAAGATAGAGATATAATTAATTTAGTGCATTCTGGAAATATATAGTAACTTTATAGAGATCTATAATTTTGTTTTTATATAGGTATTATAGTGTTGCTGGCGAAATCTATGAATTTCGCCAGATTTCTAAATTTTTGAACCCTCCGAAATTTCTGAAACATGTCGATACTGACGAAATTTTTGTGGAATATTTTAAAGCGAAATTATGTAAAATTTTAAATGTAAATTTATATTTTTATATAAATTATAAAAATAATTATAAAAAAATTTTTTCGTGCATGGAACCAATAAGTTGGTCCAACGAGCAGTGCGGATGATCATAATCCTATGAATTTCAAATTTTAAAAAATCCTTTTTATTTTCACTATATAAAAATATTTTTATTTTTAATTATATTATTATCATTATTATTATTATTACCATATTTAATTTTATGGCAGGATAATTTTCACTGCAATGAGTATAGTACATGTATAAAGCTAACTAGTGCTGTATATGAGTAAACTAGGAAAACGGTAACCGACTAACCGTTAAAGTCCGTCGCGTTTATTTACTCAGGATCAAAAAAATTGATTACGAAAAATAGCAAATTATTCGTGTTACAAAAAAAAGGAATATGATTGAAAGGATTTTTTAAACCATATAGAAAATCATTGTTTAAATTTGAACGTTAAAAATTTCTTCAACGTGCTAGTCCTATAAAATATTGTTATTATGGAAAAACTTTGCACAGTAATTCAAAATCAAATAGTCTTAAAAATTAGATTTAAAATTATTTATTTAGTTATGTTTATATGAAATCAATTTTAATATGTAATTACTATTTGTTGATGACTTAGCCAGTTAGCCATGTCTTTTAAAAAACTTGTTGACACCTGATCACCACGTTGAGGTGCAGCAACATTGATCAGGGAGGGAAAAGGAAAAGCGAAAGGGAAAGGGGAAAACGAAAGGGCGCTTTTAGCGTGTAAGAAAAGGATACGATTAAATAATATTTCATTCTGTCAAAATTAACATAGCTATAAATATATTTATTAAATATCTGTGAAAGAGAAATTTAAGTCATCAAAATATTTTATATGTCTAAATACCGCAAAATATGGTATATTTGCAAAAATTAAAAATTGAATAATCAGAATAATAATTATAGATGAAAAATTTATAAATTTAAATAAGAATTTTTTTTTTTAATTTATATATATTTACAAATCGCTATTATTTGTTGCTGACTTAGCAAAGTCTTTTAAATAACTTGTTGTCACCTGATCACCAACGTTGAGGTGCAAGAGTGAAAATAAACAAACAAACACGCACCATCTACGCATACACACAACCACATTCCCAACCTACATACCTAAAAGAAGATGTAAAGAAAAGGAAACCGTAAGAGAAGACCTAGCGAAAGAGGGAAAGCAAGAGAAGAATGAGAAATACATAAACAAACACGCACTATCCACCCATGCACACAACCCATACTCCCAACCTACATAATTAAAAGAGGATGTAAAGGGAAACTGAAAGAGAAAGGGAAAACTGAAATGGAGAGGGAAAAACGAAAGGGGAAGGAGAAACCGAAGGGAACGGGAAACCGAAAGGGAAAGAGAAAAGCGAGAGAGGGAAGAAAAAAGAGCAAGGAAATACACAAACAATACATACCCACACACAAACTCACACACAAACCTACACACAACAGTCCACATGCCTAAAGGAAGACGTAAAGAAAGGGGGCTTAAGAATAAAGAGAAGACCTAGACGGAGAGAAAACAGACCTAAAAAAAAGAAGATAAAGAAGACCTAAAAAAAAAGAAGACAGAAAGATATTTATATTATCTAAATTATATACTCATGACAGAACCCACATCAAGACAAGGTTGCTTATTTGCATGAGTAATATTTTTCGCGTAAGTAACATTTATTCATACGACCGATATGAGTCATTATGAGTCAAGGGTACCAGCTACCCTAGCGATACCGCATTTAAACAATTTCAGATCTTGTGTAACAAAAACAGGGTGTATAGGGTGTATCCACGTGTACCCCGAAATCAATTCATATCGCATAAAACTAAGTTTATTTTAAACCGGCTGATTTTAGGGTGGGACAGTTGGTTTGGCATGATTTAAATAGGGTTAAGCGTGATCTACATAGTTGGACAATGGGTTAGACGTAGTCTTGTATAATAAAATTAAGGCAAAAAAGTTTATCATGGGGTGCTTTTCAGGTATTATGGGGTGCTTTTTAATTGACTAGATCATTTTTTGGGGTAAATAATTAAAGCCAATCGACTGATATGTTTTTTTCGAAATGCTAATAAAACAATAATAATCATCTTTAGTATAGTATTTAAGTATATAATTGTATGCCTAATGGGTAATTATTAGATACCTAATTAAAAATACATTAATTAGTTTAATTTTTTCTTATTTAAATTAAAGAAATTAAGTAAAACTAATGTGAATTACTTCATCTTTAAAAATAGCAATACCAGAATCGTCTTGTTCTGTATTTTGTTTTATTATAAAGTGAGGTTAAAGTTACATATAAACACGCTAAAATACATTAAATTATGAAAAATACCTGTATTTCCCTCGTATAGTAAAACATTGGAATTTAGGTTTTTTTCCAAGTTTTATTATAGCAATTTTAGAGAGTAAACGCGTTTTATTGTTTTCGATAGTACAATAGACGGAAAATAAATTTTAAAAAATATAAAAAACGTAAATTCAAGTTTCACAAACCCAGATTGCATATGTTACATGAGTGTTACATGATCATGATGCATAATTAACAAAAAAAAAGTCGCGATGACTATAAAATAACTCTTCCACATCAATTTCCCGTCACTTTTCAAGCTTGGCAAACTAAGAATTTTTGCAAGCATGTGTAGTAATATTTTTACATTAAATACTTCCGTAGCTGTCTTTAAGCATTGCTTTTTTAATATCAGCTTTTTCATTGTAACAATTTTTCGAGTACTAAAGATTCATAGTTATATCAAAGAGTCATTTTTTAAAGGTTGTTTTGCATGATTTATAGAAAGGAACTTCGGGTAATTAATGGGAAAAGAATTGATTTGATTGTTCGCATATAAGGTTTATTTATTTTAAAGATGGCGGCGATTCACATTCTACAAGAATTATATATGGATCACATGTACAGTCCTGGTCATAAGTATCCGACCCTTAATATTTTCCGAAGTCATGTGATAACTGACATCTTGATCATCTGCAAAATTATAGGCTCGTACAATATATAAATCTGGATTTAGATGACTGGTGAATTTTACGCCACAAAAATGGCTCTTTCTCTCAATAAACGGTATGAAATTGCTTTTTTACATGAACACCCAGATTGTCCGAAGTGGGGTTATGATAAAATAGCACCCTATGTTCGTTGTAGTAAGTTTACAGTAATTTATTGGGTGAAAAATACCGTCAAGATAAGAATTTAGCCGATGAACAGATGCCAGGCCGACCTCGCAGCACGACCAAGGCACAAGACAAACGAATTGTGAAGTTGGCAATGAAAAAACATGATATTACCAGTGGTGAAATGAAGCAAAAAGTTGAAAACCGAGGTATTAACGTTAGTTCAAGAACAATTAGGCGGCGTCTTGGTGAGTCTGGAGGTAAATTTGTGAAAAAAACGTCAAAACCTTTGCTTTCTGAGAAGCATAGAGCCAACAGGTTAAAATGGGCAAAAAAACATAAAAATTATGACTGGAAAAAAGTTATTTTTACTGATGAAAGTACTTTTCAATTATTTCAGTCAAATAGAAAGGTTTGGAAGTTCATTGGAAGGTCAAAAGTATTCCGTACGGTCAAGCATCCACAAAAAGTTCACGTTTGGGGTTGTTTTCTTTTTTGGGATTTGGTAAGTTGATATGCTTTGAAAGAAACCTGGATACTAATCAGTTTCTTTTTTTTCATAATCTATCATCTTCCTTTTCATTCATTTTTCATCTTTTTTATTCGTATTTCAACATCCTTTTCATTCGTTTTTCATCATCATTTTTCATCATCCTTTTCTTTTGTCTTTCATCATCCTGTTTGTCTTTCATCGCTTTCATCATCATCCTTTTCGTTCTCTTTCTGTTTTCATCATTTCTTTAATCCTAATCATTTCTCATCATCCCTTTCATTCATCTTTTGTTTTTCATTGTTCCTTTCATTCTCTTTCTATTTTTCGTTATCCACTTTATCCCCTTTCCATTCCTATCTTCCATTTCATTCCCATCTTCCACTTTATCCTTATTCACTTTGTCTCCTTTTATTTTCCGGTTTTCACTTTGTTCTCTATCTTTCACTTTATTTCTTTATCGTTTTTATTACCTACTTCGCTCTTTTGTTTTTGTTATCCATTTCACTCCTTTTTTGTTTATCTGCAAAACTTTATAATAGTGTACATTATTAATTGATAATTTAACTGAATTATAGAGGATTATACATCTTGTGCATTACTATAGGTAAAAATTAATAAAAAATCTGGATTAAGTGGTGGCGGGAGTGTGATTAGTTTTTTTTGTAATTAAAAGGAACTTTTTATTAACAAAAGTTATAAGGTTATACTCAGTTTTATGTTTTTTATGTTTAAGTAAATATTAATTTTTTTTATTATTTTATCGATGAAATTTAAAAAAAATTAGCCAATAGAAAATTTTTGGAAATCATGTGATATTGAGCACCACTGTTGTGATTTAGTAAAGTCGTATTATAATATGCCAAATAATAAGGAAAAAGAATGTATTATGTATCTATTCTATAACATATACAAAAATTTGGATTAGTTGCTATTAAAATAATTAATAAGTAAAGTATGTTGTTAGCTTTCTATAAGTAAATCTTCAGCTGCTTATTATTTTTATTTAGTTGCTGACATAGGCATATTTGTTGCAGAAATTTTTTCATTACTCATCAAATCTAGCATTCTATGAACAAGATTGATCATCTGTCATCTGAAAATCCCTTAAAATTAATTTTAACGCAAAATGAGACAAATCCTAATAAAAGACTATGACTAGTTGATCACCACATAATCTCTACGAAATTCAGTTCTTTTATTCTTTATGGAATTCTTGCCAAAGTTTATTTAAAAAGCCTTCCAAAATGAACTACTGGATTAATTAATCATTACAATTATTATGAGTTTCTACAAGGAATGAATATACAAATTAATTTAAGAAAGAATTCCTTATTTTTAAATATACAGAATAATAGACTTTTTGTATCAGTCAATATGCTTTTAAGTCGGCAAGCACTTTAGTACTAGTTAAATAAAATGGAATATTCAATTATTTTAATAATGATAGTGAAACGAACCAAATTTAATTTGGAAAATATAAACCTTATCTTTAAAAAATAAATCAAATTTTATTTATTATTAAAATTATCGGGATTTGTTGACAAAATGTCAAAAATGTTTATTTTGTTAGAACCCTATAAAAAATTTTTATCCGAATATTTCCATTATTTCTCCGTGACTTTCGTAAAAATTCCGTGAAAATGATACATTCACGGATATCCGTGTTAGAGAGATGAAATTTTCCATGATTTAAGGCTATAAATTCCATGAAAATGATACATTCACGGAAAAAACATGGAAACATAAAACACGGATCAACATTTTTTACAGGGGAAGATTACTCACATCATTTTAAACAATTTCTTTGTGATGTCAAGAGTAGTTATATAAAAAAACACATATTTTGTTTTGTATCAAAATGAACAATTGAAAAATTTTGAAAATAGTATTTGCCAATTACAAACTGATTTATTTATGTAAAAGGATATAAACTTTACAATCAGTGTTGGACAAAAATTTGATTCATTGTAAAATAAATAATGATAATAATTGTGTTCATATCGGCGGATTTGTTTCATCACATGTCATTTGCTATAACAAATTTATTATAGAAATGGGAAAACCCAGTTCACTAATTAATTTACTATGTTCGGCTGACATGTGATGAAACAAATCCGCCGATATGCTATAAATAATTCTAATTTCTTAATAAAAATTAATCATTTCTACTTTAATTAAATTTCACAGTCCAAACAATCAGAATTATATCTTGGAAGATCATTTGTGAAAGTATTAAGCAATTGAGATGTATAGATTGCTTGAGGATGTGTAGTTATTTGTCTATTTTCTTTTGAAGGGGAAAGATTCAAAATTCTAAAGGTTTCTGCTTCTTCAATTTCTGAATTATTGATAGAAATAGATGAAAGTGAATTCATTAATTGAAATATACTAGGCCTGTTTTCTGGATTTGAATCCCAACATTTTTCCATTAATTCAATATAACATTTTGGTGCTTTTGGCTCACTTATTACAGGTCTAGTTCCATTACAAATATCTAATGCTAAAAACTCATCATGTGCACAATTGTCAAAAGGTTGTTTCTCGGTTGCTACAAAATACATAATCATACCAAAGCTATAAATATCTGCTGCTTGATTATAAGGATCTCCTCTTAATACTTCAGGAGCCATATAAGGCATAACTCCATAAACTTTTGTTTCATCTACATTACCAACTTCTCCACACAATCCCATATCTGAAATAAATGCTCTATTAATATACATGTCTACGGAAGGATTACTAAGTAATATATTTCCTGTATGGAAATCATGATGAACCATTTGATTTTTATGGATTTCTTTAAGACCTTTAGCAATACTATATAATATTTGTATTTTTATTTTCCAATTAAAATATTTATAATTTTTATATATCCAATTATAAAGATCTCCACCTGCTGCATATTCAAGGACAATAATATAATTTTTAGTTTCAGGATCTTGAGATATTCCATATATTTTTAGGATATTATCATGATCAAAGTTTTTAATTGAATATGCCTTAACCTGTATATTAAAATATTTAATTATTTTAGGAAAAAGTTTTTTAAAAAATTATTTAAAAGGATTTATAGAAAAATTTTATACCTCATTTAATAATTCATTAATATGATTTTGAGAATTATCTAGACATTTTAAAACAACTTTCTTATGTTCCCATGTTGCTAAATATGTTGTTGAAAAACCTCCTTGACCTATTTTTTTAATTTCACTGAACTGATTATATGGTATCAATTTAAATTTTATATTTATATCATCTTTAATGATATTGAATTGCATTGTTTTAATGAAATCATCAATCTTTTCATTGCCACTTAACCAGTTAAAAACCAAAATATAATCATTTGTATTTGGATTTTGAGATATTCCATGTATTTTAAGAATCTCTTTATTAAATACTTTCGTTGAATATTTTTTGACCTAAAATATAAGTAATAAAAAATTAATATACTTAGTTACATTAAACAAAAAGTATACACGTATTTTATATTGAATTATTTGAAGCATTTCATACCTCATCTATTAGAAATTCAACATCATTTTGAGAATTTTGCAAACATTTTAATGCAACTTTTTTATTTGAATCTCTTGTAGTATAATTACAATTATTATTATAAAATAATGGACCATCCTCCCATATTGCTGAATATATTATTACGGAATTATTTTTGCCTATCTCATTAATTTCAATAAACTGGTTGTATGGTATCCATTCAAATACTATACCATCATCACAATCTTCAATATTTAAATGCATTTCTTGAATGAATTCATCAATTTTTTCATTTCCACTTGTCCAATTTATAATATTTGTAAAATTATTTTGAACCAAAATATAGCAATTTGTATCTGGATTTTGAGATATTCCATACAAGTCAAGAAAGTTTTCACCATATCTTTTATTGACCTAAGATAGAGATAATTAAAATTAATATTTAGTATTATATTAGAAATAAAACTATTTAAGGAAATTTATACCTCATTTATTAACATCTCAACATTATTTTGAGAATTTTGTAAACATTTTAATGCAACTTCTTTATTTGAATCTCTTATATATTTTGCATAAATATAATCATAATGCAATGGACCATCCTCCCATATTGCTGAGTACATTATTATGGAACTATTTTTACCTGTTTCTTTTATTTCATTAAACTGATTGTATGGTATCCATTCAAATACTATATTACAGTCTTCAATATTTAATTGCATTTTTTGAACAAAATTATCAATTATTTCATTTCCACTTGGCCATGTGAAATTTCTTTGGACTAAAATAAAATCATTTGTATCTGGATTTTGAGATATTCCATATATTTTAAGAAAATTTCCAGTATAGTTTTTGACCTAATTATAAATAATAGAAGTCAATATATTGTATTATATTAAATACTGTAAATATTAAAATATTTGAAGAAATTTATACCTCATTTATTAGATATTCAATGTCATTTTGTGAATTTTGTAAATATGTTAAATAAACTTCTTTATTTGACTCTCTTATATATTTTTCATCAAATTCATTATAATATAATGGACCATTCTTCCATATTGCTGAATATACTATTATAGAATTATTTTTACTTGTTTCTTTAATTTCAATAAGTTGGTTGTATGGTATCCATTCAAATACATCATTACAGTCTTCAATATTTAAATGCATTTCTTGAATAAAATCATCAATTTTTTCATTTCCATTTGTCCAATTTATAAGACTCATAAAATTATTTTGAACCAAAATATAATTATTTGTATTTGGATTTTGAGATATTCCATATACGTTAAAAATCCACTTTTCAGATACTTTTGCTGGATATTTTTTGATCTAAAATAAAATAATATTAATCTATTATATTATGATAAATATCATAGATATTGAAATATTTAAAGAATTTTATACCTCATTTTTTAGATACTCAATAGTAATTTGTGAATTTTGCAAACATTTTAATGCAACTTTCTTATTTGAATCTCTTATATATTCTTCATTATTACTATCATAATATAATGGACCATCCTTCCATATTGCTGAATATACTGTTATAGAATTATTTTTGTTTGTCTCTTTAATTTCAATAAACTGGTTGTATGGTATCCATTCAAATACTACATCATTATAGTCTTCAATATTTAATTGCATTTCTTGAATGAAATCATCAATTTTTTCATTTCCACTTGTCCAATTTATTAGATTTGTAAAATTATTTTGAACCAAAATATAGTCATTTGTATCTGGATTTTGGGATATTCCAAATACTTTAAAAATCCACTTTTCAAATATTTTTGTTGAATATTTTCTGATCTAAAATACAATAATATTAATATATTATTTATTAAGAACCATAAACTAAAATCTTTAAAGAATTTTTACCTCATTTGTTAGAATTTCGATGGTACTTTGTGAATTTTGCAAACATTTTAAGGTAACTTTCTTATTTAAATCTCTTATATATTTTCCATAAATATCATCATAGTGTAATGGACCATCCTTCCATATTGCTGAATATACTGTTATAAAACTATTTTTACCTGTTTCTTTAATTTCAATAAACTGATTATATGGTATCCATTCAAATATTGTATTATTACTTAGCATTTCTTGAATGAAATCATCAATTCTTTCATGTCCACTTATCCAATTTATAAGATTTATAAAATTATTTTGAACCAAAATATAGTCATTTGTATCTGGATTTTGAGATATTCCATATACTTTAAGAATCTTTACTTCTGTTAAATATATTTTGGCCTAGAATATAAATAATAAAAATTAATATACTACATTACATCTAAAAAATGTATATATACTTTACATTAAAATATTTGTCAGAAATACCTCATTTATTAAGATTTCAGTAGTATTTTGTGAATTTTGTAAACATTTTAATGTAACTACTTCATGTGAATTTCTTGTATATTCTTCATTATTAGTATAATATAATGAACCATACTTCCATATTGCTGAATACATTATTAAAGAACCATTTTTACCTATTTCTTTAATTTCATTAAACTGATTATATGGTATCCATTCAAATACTACATTATTATAATCTTTAATATTTAATTGTACTTCTTGAATGAAATTATCAATTCTTTCATTTCCACTTAGCCAGGTGAAATTTTTTTGAACCAAAATATAATTACATGTGTCTGGATTTTGGGTTATTCCATAAATTTTAAGAAAATTTCCAGTATATTTTTTGACCTAAAATGTAAATGGATAGAAATTAATATATTGTATTATGTTAAATACAATATTTGAAGAAATTCATACCTCATTTATTAGTTTTTCAATGGTAATTTGTGAATTTTGTAAATATTTTAAAGTAACTTCTTTATTTGAATCTCTCATATATTTTCCATAAAGGTCACTATAATATAATGGACCATTTTTCCATATTGCTAAATATACTGTTATAGAATTATTCTTGCTTGCTTCTTTAATTTCACTAAACTGATTATATGGTATCCATTCAAATATTGTATTATTACTCAACATTTCTAAAATAAAATTATCAATCTTTTCATTTCCACTTATCCAATTTATAAGATTTATAAAATTATTTTGAACCAAAATATAATCATTTGTATCTGGATTTTGAGATATTCCATATATTT
>JADRCO010000996.1:0-23712 GCA_021464525.1 Rhizophagus sp. LPA8_4_AMF
TTTTTTTTTTTTTTTTTTTTTTTTTTTTTTTTTTTTTTTTTTTTTTTTTTGGTAGTGATATTTTCAAGATCTATTTATATATGTATTCGCAACAATTTTCATAATTACTATTCATTAACTTATTGTCTTGGCCAAATTAATTACATGAGCTTATATGGATTACTGATGCTTATGCGGCACAGTATGTCAGAATATAGGTGAGAGAAAATTAAGTATTTGTCTGATGCATTTTTGGTCGATTTACCATAAGGATAGTCCGATTTGTGCAACGAGAATTTTCACATGAACAATTGACACATGAACATGCGTTTTCACTTATTAATGGGAGTAAGACTTGAAGCTTTGGTTAAATTTTAAGGACAAAGTGCTGTTTTTGACTTTATTAAATTGAATGGAGAAAACTATATGATTAGAGCGTAATTTTGGAGGGAATTTCGATTAGTTTAGTTAAAAATATGACCTATTGAAATCTTTAATTTATGAATCTCAGAGAGTTAGTTTATATGAAATATTAAAAAGAATTGAAATATTTGACTATTAAGATTATGGGACTGTAATAATTGTTGCTTAGATTTATCTATTTAGTATTATGTGATGAATCTTAGTCTCTCATGATGATTACATTAAAAATAATAAATTCTTTTAGATATATTACAATCCACCGATTAACTTTAGAAATACAAGGATGCAAGCCAAAAATGACAAGGGAAACAAAATAAAAGAAATAAGCGTTTCAAATTTTATAAATTTTATTAGTAACCAACAAAGTTATCTGTCAACAGTTTTTGATGATTTAATAATGAATGGGAAAGAATTTTGAGATTAAAAATAATAAACTGAGTGATTAATTTTATAATTATTAACACAGTATTAAAATATCACGTTCCTAATACTGTAAATAATTTTTATTATCAAATAAATCAAATAAATAATAAAATTACAAATAATTATATTATTACTATACTTGTACCATTATATAATTTGTAATTTCCAATTAATTTGATTTAGTTTTGGTTTTTCATAAATCGCCAAATTTACCATATTATTCTGTTGATTATCCGAAACCTCTGAATTATTATTATTAACATTGACCGTTGATGTTACATTCGTTGTTGTATTTGAAGGTGTAACAAATATTTTATCAATATTATTTTTGATCTTTTCTTCTAGATTTTCAAATACACTTTGTATTTGTTGCGCATTTTTCAAATACCCCATTGTTACTAAACAACTTAGCAAGTTCGCTATTTCCACTAAAAAAGATGAAAGTATAAGAAACTATTATTATTTAATTATAATTTTTTTTTTAAAAAAAAATAATTAAATAATTAATCTTGTATTCACCTTTGGTATTATTAAATCTTTCAATTAATCTTCTTAAAGAATCATACAAATATTCTTCTTCGTATATACTTCCTTTCTTTCCACGAGCTTTCTTTCTTTCAGCTCGTCTACGACTCTTAGCACTTTTCCTATATAATAACAATATTTATAAAAAAAATGATTTATTATAGATAATTAACAAAATAAATTTAAAATAGTTTATATTTACCCGCTCCTTGTAGACTGGATGCTCAATTGAGTATTTGATTTCGTATATCTAGTAAACTTACTTGCCATGGAACTTGTGTCAGAAAATACATCAACATTCTCTATTGATTCGTCATTATCAAATTGTTCCAAATCTATTACGAGAAAGATGTTAAAAAAAATGTAAATCTTTCTTCTACCCTTTTATGAAATTTTTTACTAATATTTTACTCACCATGTTGCTTAGCTTTATTAAGAAGGACTTCTTGTAATCGCGAAGTTTGTAGATTTAACTGATCCGACATAGAATTGATATCCTGAAGTAGATTGGTATGTCCTAGAATAAAATTATATTAATACATTATATACAATTGTATTTTTATACACTTTTACATATCAACATACCTTCAAGAACGCTTGGCTTAACATTAGTCTCTATAAGATCAGCTCTATCATACATATAAGACTACAATAAAAAATGAATTTAGTCAATTGTGATTTTAGAACGATTTAAATTAATTTACTTACAATACGTATGGCCTCTTTCCAATGATGTCCTTTATTAAGTAACACAACAGCATCTTCAGGTTGCTATGTAAAAAAAGCAATTATACTTTATTATTTAATAAATTTATTTAAATATAAAAAAAATCACTAACCCTTGTGTAATCCAATAATATCTGAGCAGCTTCTTGATACTGTCTTTTATCGGCCAATCTTTCTAAAAAAAATATATAATGATGTTAAATTAGGTAAATTTTTTAAGAATAAATCGATATCCCAATAAATATATACCTGAAAGTTCTTTGGACAATAGAAACAAGTCGTTTGAAGAATATTTTAATTCCTGAGCAATAGCAAATGCTTCACGCCACGTTTCTGAATTTTTGTAAGCTTCGAGTGCATTCAATTTATTTCCAGCCAAAATGTACGCTAGATAAATAATTATATCAAAAAATTTTTAATGATTATTGAGAAAAGAACCAATATCAAAAAGTTTATTTTTACCTAATCCAGCTTCTTCGAAATTGGACTCTTTGCTCAGATAATCTCCATAAACCGCCATGACTCTCTGTAAAAAAAAATAAATACAGACTAACTAAGTAAAAAAGGACTTTGTTTAATAAAATCAAATAGAAATCTTTAATTCTTACTTTATATTTTTCATTATCATTAGCAAAAATATTAATAGCCGATTTATAGAGTTGATGTTCTTGAAGGTATTTCAAACATTGCTCAAAATAATTTTCACCTAAAAATTGATTAATTTTTTTGATAAAGTTAAGAATCGATATAAATTAAAAAAAAGTAACTTAGACGTAAATAAATATTTTTATTACCCGCTAAACTTAAATTATATAAGGCCTTTTCGTATCTATTAAGATGATCATCAATCTTAAATCTTTGATAATATTTCGGATGATTTTCAAGTTCTGCTAAAAATGATAAATATTCTCTTGGGTCCTTATTAAAAAAAAATAGAAATGCATATTAAGTAATTTAAAATTATAATAAAAAATTATAAAAAACATAATACTGTAATGAATCAAAATTACCTTTTGAGATTGCTGAGCAACCAAAAGCACTAAACTAAAATCATACATTCCCAATGCGACATCGAATAATTTATCTGCATCCACTAAAAATATTGCATACTTTACTGCATCCTCTGCAAGATTTAAGTTTTGATCTAAACGATTTATAATAAAGTACAGAATAAATTAAGTAAATAGATAAGTAAGTAGGTAAGAAATAAATTTTATCTATTTTGTTATTACCTTTTAATTTGGCCAAAAAATTTAAAGCAGATTCTAATTCTGGTGGAGATTTTTTTACATAAGTTGTTATTATAGATTGAAGATATTTTTTAGAATCTTTCGATTCTAAAACTCCACGAACTGCATCACATATAATATTAACTTTCATTGAAACATCTTGAGACCTATTTTTTTTTTTAAAAAAAAAGCTCTTTAAAAACTCATATTAATGACGTTACTTATATATAAAGAAAGAAAATTACTCAGTATTATCAGACGGGATAGGTTTTGAACCTATAGTGATTTTAGGGTACATAGTTTTAGTCACATCTTCATTCCTATACAAAAGACAAATATATATAATCTTTTAACAAATATTTGGAATACCCATTATCTGTAACAATAACAAAATAAGTTTTACCTTAAACTTGATAAGAATAAATTTAAATAATCTACGTTTTCAACTTGATTAACAAATAACTCAACGTTGCTCAAGAATGATTTAGGTTCGTGATCATATAAAATATTTAAATCAATTCTATGTCTTCTACAAGCCATATAAGCTGATAAATAATCAAATCTAAGAAGAAAATATTTTTTTTTTAATAAAGGAAGGTCAGTTTAGATCATATATACATATATTAAAAAGAAATTATATGCGAAATAAAAAATTTCAATTTACCGATTTAATGATTCTCGTACTGATGCCAAAACTAAAGCTCGTGGATGAACAGTTTCCAAATTTCCCCTAGGCATCTTAAATTAATACAAAAAATTCAATAACTTATTCAATAATAATCAATATGTTAAATATTAATGTGAATTACCTGTAATATAAGAAAAACATCAAAATAAACTGCGCATATTATTTTTGATCCTCTCTCTACCTTTCTTATAGTTTCATTGTAAGGATGGGACTCATTATTATTAAAACTCTCCCAATCTATAATTCAGATATATTTTAAGCATATGATTAAATAACTCTTAGATAATTCCAAAATATTTTACCTGATAAATTAGCTTGAAGTGGTAAAAATTTGACATTATTATTTAAGGTAGTAAATATAAGAAAATCATTATGTATAAAAAATGACGTGCAATCCATTGATATTTGTGTATTATTCCCATATAATTTGTTATTTTCACTCAATCCTATTATCACAGTCTAAATAAATTTAAGAATAAATTTCAATATTGTTGAAAAGAAACATTATTTAATAAATTTAATTTACCTCATTTCTTTCATCTCTCCCGATTTCAGTTGAAGATATCCAATTACATACTTCAGGAAAACTAGTAAAAGAATCATTTTGTATTTTTAACTTTTCTCCTGGATCATTATTTTCAATAAATTTATTAATTTGATCCATATATATTTTAACTAAAATTATTGTGGAGAAAATTTTATTTACTGTTAATATAAAGTTTTCGTATTTTACTTATCACTAAAATTTAATCATATTAATACCTTTGAAAACTTTTCCAAGAGTATTTTCAAACCACAATTCTTCGTCATTTGGGTTAGAGTATAATCTTAAAATACTTTGACAAAGATTATGCTTTTCATTTGACATGTACTTTGCTTTGCCATTCTCATTATAGGTCAAATAAATTACGACTAATTTATCGTAATTATTTTCATCTTTGATTGAACATAAACCGTATATAATTGATTGATTAAACCATATGATTTGTCTCAGTGTTCCTTGATCATTGTTTGAATCTTTAACTCTAGATAGATCATAAACGATAGTTAATAGTTAGTGATAGATGTTACATATTATAATATGTAAATGATGGTTATTGTGAAAGAGGATATAATATCACCGAGATGCGAAATAGTGTAGACTCACAAGATCATGCATTTGGGAAATACTGATAACTATTTAACCCTGGCTACGTCCAAAATATTGGTATCCAGGTCAGTATATTAGCATCATACACCAAAATATCACTTATACATGATCCACATGATCCTGGTGGCCACATTATATTATATAATATAAAATATATTATTCATACATACTGGAAAGATCCTATACATGTTGGGGCCTTGATAGGTCTTTCAAGCGCTCCGCTCCACTCAAACAGTGTAATTTGCTGATTGGCTTCAAGTACAGCAAAATTATTTCCACCATTTTTATTTGGTAAAAATGATACACAAGACGCAGGATTTGAAAGTTGCACGGAGAATGCAAACATTGGTGGTGGTACATTCATCACTCTGAAAGGTGTAAGATTTATGGAAGCTATTAATTTAATATGTGATGTTAAGGAATTAATTATGCATTATTATTAAAATTCCCAGGTTTATTAATATTCCATCAATATTCAAATACTCCCATCCTATAATCCAATTTCATATAAAAAATATTAAAGGATACATCCATCAATAACAGCAACTGGAGCAACATTTTTGTCTGAAATTGTATTTGCACTAAACACGTCCCAACAGAAATCCAGACAATAATAGTCATCTATGAAAATAGTAAATTTAATATATTTAACAATACGTCTAAAAAGTTTTCAAAATTAAGCGATCTCTTTAATTCTTACTTGTTGTGGTATAATGTAATCTTAGTGCTTTTTCAACATCCCAAGCAACACTAGTTACTTTATCACCAAGTTGACATTGAATTTCTTGTTTTAAGTACCAATGATAATTATTCAAATACCATAGCTGAACTAATAATTTGTAAAATAATTATTAAATAATTAAAACCTTCAAATAAAATTTATTATAAAAAGAAATCATAAATACCACAACTTGATTGTTCGTTATCTGATATTATTCTCTCTATCCATACAGCTAAAACTGTAGAATCACAATTCCATAAAATTTCAATAATCTACAAAAGTATAAATAACTTCATATGGAGATGCATATATTATTTAAAAATTAAAAGGATCTCTACCTTATGAGTCTGTGTTTCGCGTAATGAAAATTCTCCATGTCTTAAGCCATTCTTTTCAAAGAAAATAATTTCATGTTTATCTGGTAATCTCTGACTTGAAGTAATCAAATTTCCTGATGGCCTTAAAAAAAAATTTTACTTAATTGTAAAAATTGTAAAAAAAAACCTTTGAATATACAATTACAATTCATACCTCCATGATAATACGTGTTCAAGCTTATCAACAGGTTCACTAGTATACTGTAACACGCCTTCTCTATTATAAACACGAATAACTCGAAGTCCTAAATTACAATCCAAATATTAAATCAAATGAACAAAATTGTTTCTTCAGAATAATAACGAAAATCACCTTTATTAGGATCAACTATTGAACAACAAAACATGCTTCCATCTCCTATCCATGATACACGTGGTTTCAAATCATCATCTTGAGACATAGTAAAACCAGAAATATCCACTTTATCTTTTGCAGCAGATTTTCCGGCTGATCCATGAAATTGTGTTTCTTTTTTTCCCCATCCAACATTTATACTAACAGCTTATTCAAATAAAGTGAATCTGTATTAGATTAACGAATAAAATTTCAAATTTCATAAATTACTAATCACCTTCTCCAGTTTCTTCCACATTAATTGGAAATTCTGTTATCACATAAAAATCCTTAGTCATTACCAATATTGTATTATTTCCTATAAAATAATATATTATATTATTTAATATCCGATATTTAATCGTAATTATGATTCAAATATAAAATTATTTCACACCGGTAACAAAAATAACTAATTCATCATCCGGACTCCATTCCATGCATTGGATCTTAGATTCAATTGATCCAACAACTTCAACCTAAAAATTTTTTTTTTTTTTAAATAATTGATATAAATAATATAATTTGATAATGATTTTATATTTTTACCTCTTCTTCCGATGAATCCAAGTGAACAGATACAATATCACCATTATGAAACGCTATATATATAGCTTGATCATATACTGAAAAATGCATTCCACAAACTATTGAATCCAAATCTGCAATGTCTTCTTTATTTGGCCACATTGCTATTACCTAAAAGAAAAGGACGAATAAGTCGAAAGCAAAATTGAATAACTAATGTCAATAGAATGTATAAGAAAAAAAAAGAGAACCGGTTCATTATAATTGTAAACATTACCTCTGAATCATTATGTTTAATAAGTTCAAAATGAGTTAAAGAACTCGAGAATTTTAAAAGATATACTGTTTCATCCTCATGATTGATTATAAAAGTTTTTCCAAGTTTATAAGGACAAGAAGAAATTTTTTGTGAAAGTAAATTTAAACTTTTCATTTTAGAAAATCGGTTCTTTTTTGAAAGAAAAATAAAAAATAAAGAATAAAAAATACGTGTTTTTTTTAGATCTACAAATAAATGCAGCTGCGGGACCCTGATTTATAAAAAAAAAAAGATTATCTATAAAAACGGGAAGTTCTCTCGCAAAAAAATTATTTTTTATTTATATCTTAGGTATGTGAAAATCTTTTTTGTATTTTATCAATATTTAATTTTAACATTCGAACATTTTTTTTTCTTTTTTACAGACATGCCGTGTAAAGTTATCTTATCAAAAGAAATTTCTTCAACTTATAGGTAAATTTTTATTTTATAAAAGTTAAAAATACATATTTCTTTTCCTGTCTGGACATCTTTTCAGAATGTTTATAAGTTTTAAAACAAAAAAATCAAGAGAAAAAAAATGATGAATAAATGAAGAAACAAAAGAAGATAGCATTTAGTTATAACAAAACTAAAAAAAAAAAAATAATAATCAGGTGGATAATCAAGACTCGATCATATTACCACCATCATCAAAACTTAAATTATAACCTACGTCAAAACTACAATAAAAGTTCACTACAATATTTGGTGTTAAAACCTTATAGAGAAGAATTAAAGGCCACAATAAAATCTCGTGGAATTAAACCAAAACTTGTCGGATTTCTTGCCAATGAGGATCCTGCTGCTGTAAAGTATGCTGAATCTACATCGAAAACTTGTGAAGAAACCGGTGTAATTTTTGAACTAAGAAAATGTGATAAAGAACAATTAGAAGATCAAATTGTTGAAGCTAATGAGGATGACAGTATACACGGTATAATGGTTTATTATCCTGTATTTGGAGATCGTCAGGTAAGCTAAAAAGACTTCTTTTTAAAAAAAAAGGATTATTTTTTAGTTATAATTTTAAGTTTTTTTTAGGATCAATATCTTCAAAATGTTGTTAGTACTTCAAAAGATGTGGAAGGATTATGTCATAAGTACATATATAATATGTATCATAACAAACGATATCTTGACGAAAAACAAACTAAGAAATGCATTATCCCTTGCACTCCATTGGCAATAGTTAAGGTATATACCTTTACAGTCCATTTTATATATGTGTGTAATATACCTGGATAATCTCATGATCTTCTAAAACGCTTTTTAGGTATTAGAATATATTGGAGTGTATAATTCAGTTCTTCCATACGGAGATCGATTACACGGACGTGTAATTACTATAATTAATCGCAGTGAAATTGTTGGACGTCCCCTCGCTGCTTTATTGGCTAATGATGGAGGAAAAGTATATTCTGTAGATATAAATAATATTCAAGAATTACATCGTGGAACTGGTTTGAAATTAAAAAGACATGAGGTATCAAATAAATCAAAATTAAATTTATTTAAAAAAGGTTTTTTCTTTTACTTATTATCATTTTTTAACTAGGTTCGGGATACAAATTTAAAGATTGAAGAAATTTTACCAATTTCAGATGTAGTAGTAACTGGAGTTCCAACACCTTCTTATAAAGTTCCTACTAGTTTATTACGTGATGGAGTTGTAGCAATAAATTTTTCTACATTTAAAAATTTTGATGATAATGTTAAAGAAAAAGCTAGTATTTATGTTCCGGCTGTAGGTAAAGTTACTATCGCAATGTTGGAAAGAAATTTATTGAGATTATATGATTATCATAATTATGAATCATAAATTTTTCTAAAAGTATCTTTGTATTTTATTGTTTATATGAAATAATGAAACAAAGTATTTGCTACAACTTTAAGAGCTTTATGCCAATGGTAAATCAATATTGTTCCACCACTTCAAGTTACACGTAAATTTAACTTAATTTAACTAGGAATTTTTTTTTAAAATAAAGTCCGATGTAATTCATGTGACAACGAAAACTTGGCAATAGAACATGTGCAAGTTTCAATTTTGAGTAAAAACCATTGCAGATGAAACAGTTTAGATGAATATATATGGATGTATTTTTTTAACAAAGTTATTGATTAATCATTCGATAAATCATTCGAATGATTATTGCTAAAAGTATGGGTAATTGATATTTGCTTATTTACAAGCCTTCTCTTCAGTTTTTACAATTTATATATTTCTTGTACTTAAATTCTTATAAACTATGACTTCTTTTACGCATTATTTTAACAAGAACTTTTTGCCCGAGAATTACAATACTGATTCGCAACGTGGATATGGTGATAGCTTTCATAATCTCCAAGAGGGAATGTTTGCAAACACTATAGGACATTTAGAAAACGTCAAAGAGCAAGTTAACGCGTCATTTTGTTTAAATTCAAATAATTATGCTCCTTGTAACGTAAATCAGTCGAATGTACAAAAATCTATCGTAATCAAAGAGTTTTGTGACAAGAAACCAACCAATGAAATTGAATCAAAAGTTATTATGTCAACCTTGGAGAGTAAATTACGAAACTTGTCTATTCAAAATGGGAATGGAAATAATATTAGTGATGAATACTACAATATCTCGTTGGAAAAGAATCATTCAACTACCTTTTCTAAACTTGGTCATTATAACGATGTGCAAAAGACAAAACATGTCTCGTTCATTCAAGGACTAACATTTGATTCTTTGCCAGATGATGCATTTATTACAATAATGCAATCTAAACCGATTCATAATATCGCATTGTTCATTTCATTTAATTATGATTTAAACAATCGTTTTTTTCAACAAGAGTGTAATGCACATGGGTTTCACGCCTTATTTCGTGAAATTCAAGATCACGTAAACATCGTACCAATTGCTAAGCTTATTACCGATGTTGTCATTAATTGTTGGTCGAATAATTGGAACATCATCATATTTATTACTTCGGAACCTATACTTCCTATCAGCACTGTCACAGCTTTATTAAAACTACTACGAGTTTATTTTGATCAAAAAATTTTGGATATTGTTATAATTTGGCCTAACGTGTATAAAACATCGCGTCCATGGATTGATGAACAATGTAGAGTTGCTAAAGCCACGGCATGTATCCAAGGTATTGAAGTTTCTGATATCGTCCCACAAATCATGTCATATTTTGATAATGTGAGTATTTATAAATTTGCCATAAATTTTTTAAACATTTGTATTAATGGAAATAATTTGTTAATAGGGCGATTATAACAAGGAGATCAATGGAACGACTACTTTATTTGGCGAGAAGAAAATTACAATGTGTTACCATGAATTCAATAATTCTCATCCAGCAGCAATGAGAATCGATGATAAAATTTGGCTCGACGTCAAGCAATATTGTAAGAAAACTGAAATGAATTACTTTTCTATAAAATATTTTATTAAATTTTTGTTTATATAATAGTTCATATTATGAAAAGCGAAACGGAAAAAGCTTCTTTGATGGAAATAAATTCTCATGATAGAAATATTTTGCTAGAAAATATCTTGCGCAAAGCACTATACAATAAATTCTCGCAACATTCACGACTTAAACATATGCTTTTATCAACTCGAATTGCTTCCATTTGCTTTACACAAGAAACCTGCCAATGTAATTCACATGATTACGTACATCCAAACTCTAAAAATACCGTGAAAAGGGATACAAAAATCTTAAAAGCAAAGTTTATCAATTTCTTGGAAGAAGTAAGATATAATTTGATGCAAGAAGAGAGAGAAAGAATTAAGTCAGAGCATGGAAATTTAATGAATAAAGAAAAGAATCTTTTCCTATTGGATTTGAGTAAATGAAACGAGTAACCATTGGGGTTGTAATAAATAATGAAATAATAAACCGCTTATTAAAAGAATTGGTAAAAATTGCATTAATATACAGTATGGTAATACACTAAAATTTACTGATTAAATAACGTGATTTAAATTATAAAAATAAAATTCACAAAATATACTTAAAACGTATAAATAAATGAAATTAAGATCAATTATTAACTTATTAAATCGGAATTTATTTTATTTATTTTAACTTAAAGTTCATATCTGCTACATTTGCTTTGTTCATATAATTCATTAACTCGCCACGCCTAAAAATAAAAACTTTTGAAGGATATTTTTTAATTGATTGAGAATATCTGCATTGTTTTCCAACACAAGAAGAATTTGTTAATAAGGGTTTTTTTCATTTCAAAATACTTTAAAACTTCTGAACTTCAATGAGTTAATCATGATTAAGAGTCTTGGGCTTTTGTTGAATTAATTACGTAAATAATTTATCAGTTTAGTTCTTGCAGATTTAATATAATCGTTAGTGGGATTTCAAAATTGCATGAACGTTACTTACAAATCAGATTACAAAAAAGAAATTACGAATATATTTTTTAAAGTTCAAGATCAGAAAACTTTGTGGAGACGGTAAAATCACTTAGTTTCTTTAATAGGTCCAGTAGTGGTCCAATCCACCTTGAAATAATGATGTTTTATATACAAACAACTAATGTGTTAAGCATTAGTGTTGAAATTTTATACTTAACAAGTTTGACGTAATAATAATATAGCTTGCATGCCTTGCAATTCAGCAATTCGCATATTGATTGACCAAATATTTTTTGGTCGTCCACATTTTGAATAAGTAGAACCTGTATTAGATCCTGTTTTTATAGATGTGTTTTGAAGATAGTAGATTAATTTTTTGAGAAAAGTGTAAAGAATAATATGCCGATACATACTGACATGTAAAACTATACAATATGCGAAAAATAAATTATGGCCCAGTTTTTTTGTCAATATTTTCAATATAACCTATTATTGTGGGACATGAGTTCAGTTGTAATTTCTCTTGATTGGTCATATGTTCATATTATATTCAGCAGTGGTTCACGTAACGTTGAAATTTAAAAACCGATTTATATATCGAAATTTGAAATTATGACGTGAACCGAAAAAGTGTCCTAATTGACAAACTTCCCCAGTAGGCCTGTTCAATTTGATCGGATTTTTAATCAGGTTTTGAATTGTAGGATGTTAAAACAGAGTTTAAGCTTGAACCCGAACAAACATGCTCAAACTTATCGCGTGTTTATTGATCAAATCGGTTTTGAGTCTGAATAATTTAAACTCAAACTTCATTGTAATGAGCTAAACAAACTAGTTTATTGTAAGTTGGTCTTAAACTGACTACCTAAACGAGCAAAATAACATCCCTATCTACTGATTCCAGAGGAGGAACCAGTTATGTACTTTCCTTCCGCAACTATACATATCTATACATTATTCTACTTTCTGGAAAGTATTTCTCATAATTTCTTAATTTTTTAAAGGCTAAAGACAAATTAATTGACATAAATAATTCAGTTAATATAAATGATGAAATCATAGCAAAAAATACCAGTATTTTCACGTCCTCAAATAATAATAATGACAATATTGGTAGTAATAGCATTGCAAGTACAAGTGCACAATATACAGTATAAATTCTTTTGAGGCTATTGAGAATGAAAAGCCAAAGTAGAAAAAGAAATATTCGAGAACCAACAAAATGATTGTAAATGCCTTGCTGGTTTTTTTAACTGTTTCCAATAATAGTTACAGCTAACTATTACTCATTATCTGTTATAGATAATCCATATAATAATTATAATGAAGGCATGAAAATAAAAATATATGGATATCTCAAAATCCAGACACAAAAAATTATATTATGTTCTCAATAAATTATTTTGACATATTTTCAAAGAATCTGGTAATTAATTACTTATTAAGGAAAATAATGAGAATGACCAGAAAGTTATTCAAAAATCAAATACTTTGGAGTATTTAGTAAAATATTTACATAAATCAGATGTAGATATATCCAAGATCAAACGTATCGAATGGGGAAAGATACAAATGTCCACTGGTCTCGAATTTGAGGCTTTATGACTAGGAGTCCTTCGAAAAGTTTTATAGCGAAGAGATGGAAGAAGAAATATCACGTGACACAAAGAAAAAAGAATAAAAAGGCTCGAAAGGGAAAAAAAGAAGGTTGATACATCTAATATGGATATGGAAATTTTTGATTTCGAACAACACCTAAAGAACCAATAAGAACGGATGTTAAATCAATCGATTTTGATCTAGAATATGAAACGAGAAGTGATGCGTTTCAATGAGATGATAGAACCCGAGAGAGATCAAAAGGACAGATATATGCCTCATCATCTAAGAAAGTTACTCCAAATCTCCAAATATCGGAACTCGAGATACAGTATATGACACGAGATATCATAATAACTTTCTTAATATAAGTGCTGACATTCTGCCAATCAGACTCATCGGTACTACAGAGGTAATTGTAGTAGACAAGTTTTTTGTCTCCTCCAGGATCCCACAGAACCATATTCGGGTCCTTTTCGAGCTCAAGAAATCCGTAAATGAATGACATTTATATCAAGCCTTGACAGAACTGACTGTCGGAGATTTAAAACAACACATGCTGTTTTAGCTGTACTAACAGATTTACGAGAGTTTTCTTTTTTTAATGACAAAAGGATCGCAACATTTACTCTTCCTAGGAGTAAAGCTGTTGCACTTTTACAAATAAATATGAAATCTGATAAACAAGAACTTAACCATGAGACAGAAGTAACGGAGCCATTGCCAAAAAGGCAGAAGCTTAAACATATAACAAATATCAAGTATTGAGCTCGTTTCTGTTTAAGCAATAATACGAATTTGATATCATAGCAACTCTCTTAAGCATAAGAATGTGTAAAAGTGACGTGATTAGGACAAAATCTTAACTTATTTTTGCGAGATTTTTATATTTATCTCAGTTTGTAACTTCGATATAAAATTAAACTATGAGCAAATGTATTTTTTATTATTATTTAATAGTAGTACAATACGTTAATTACGTTATCATCTATCAGCCATATTCTTCTTAAGCTATACACCTGAAGGAAATCTTTAATAAACCGGATCCTCAATGATTTGCGATGCTATTATTAAATTTTTTTTTTTAAATTTAATTTTCAGCTCCTAGAAAGTATCAAAATTTTATTGACTTTTGATAAATAGATAGCATCAGTGCTTACTTTACATTGTCAAAACTGCAGATTCTATGTTACTAATAAAATTATATTAAATTTTACCAATTAGTCAGAACACGGATCACGAATCAAAGAAATTATGGAATTTCGTGAAATTAATTTCTAAGCTTACAAAGTGTAAAGCGTATTAAGTGAAAATTTTAAAAGTTTATTAATTGACTTAATATAGTAGTTTTATATATTAATTTCTAAACAAAAAATATATTAATTCTAAAATGTTTATTAAAAAGTTATTCATATCTTATTTTAGTCTATATTTATTTCATCCGTATAAGATTCACATCTAAAATCTTTGATTATTCCATTATTTTTATATTTATTAATCAATTTTTTATAATCCCCTTCTTCATAAATATAATCGGATAATAAAATATAACTTGATGTAAGTATGGAAAGTGTACAACCTTCCCATTTTATTAAGAATTCCTCCAAGGCTTTTAAAGAGAATTTAAAATCACCATAAAATCTAATTTCTTTAATGTTAGTTGGTTTTGAATTAATTAATATTTTTAATAAATCTTCTCCATATTTTAAAACATTTTCATAATAAGTTGATTCTTCAAATGTATGATCAAATATAACTAATAATAATAACTTTAAATTTTGACAAATTTTTAGTAATTCTTCAATTTCATCGTAATGCTCTTTTGATGGTGAAAATGCAAGAGACAAACATTCAATTGAAGGACAATTCTTACGAATATTACGTATAAAAATAAGAGAATCTTCAATGACACCATCTCCTAATTCATATGATTCTAATAAAATTTTCTTTAGATGACCTCCACTATTTTCAATTATAAAAGAAGCTGCTTTTAAATTGTAATAATTTATTTTAAGGGTCTCAAGATCACGAAATGCACACTTTTTTAATCTTTCTTCATTGAAATTAGGAAAACTAGTTACTATTAACGTTTTTAGTTTATGAAGTTTCGGAAGTACCTTTGACAATGTGCGATCCATATACTTAAAGTAAATATTTAAATGAGTAATAATATTTGCATTTTTTTCTAATGCAAAAAGAATATCATTGTAAGAAACTTGATCTGATCCAGGAACATATAAATAATTATCATCTCTCCATTCAAAATATTTTAAATTTTTCTGAACTCCAATTAATTCAGCTATCCCATGATAATTATTTTTTACGTTAGAAATAATGAGTTTCTGTATATATTGACATAACTGTGCTAATCCATAAAAATATGAAGAATCTATTGATGTATCACAAATTAATTCACAAAGTGACTCAAAACGAATCTTAGCTTGTGGAAAATAAAATATTTGATGTCTAATTGTTTTCATATCCAAATACTTTAACTCTGAAAATTTCTTCATAAAAAGATTGTAAATTTCTTGTTGTAAAAGGAATCGATTATATTCTAAAGAAGATCCAATAAAAGCTATAATTCTTATAGTAGCTACATTAATACTTCTACAAAAAGATAAGTAATCAAACAAAAGTGGTTGGTATGAAACTAACGGTAATTGAATTCCTTGTTTCGTTAGGTATTCTTTAATATCATCAGACAGATAAGATGCAATAATTGCAAATAAATAATTTTTATTCAAATAATCAATATTATAACACCAAGGATTCCTCCATAAAATTGGAATTACAGTTTCACACCAAATTCTATTGACCATTAAACATGAAAAAAGAGATTTCGAATCATCTTGAAATTCTTCAAAAATTAAAAAAAGAATATCTTTGTTGAGTTTTGACATTTTTTTATCCAAAATTATGAAAATGTTTTAAAGTAAATCTTTTGTAATAATTTATAAAATTCGAAATATATATATATATATATATATTTTTTTTTTAAAAAAAGAAAAATATAAAAGAAACGATAATAAATGCCGGAATTTCCGAACAAATTAAATTGTTCTGTGCGACCATAATGAATGTTTCACATTACGTCAAATAGCAGGGGTCTTACAAAGGTTAAACCGCTGCATTTTTCATGTTTAGTATTTATATTTTAAAGTTGATATTGTATTTATTTTAGATTCAAATCTAAAATCTTTGATTACTACATTATTTTAATCAATTTATAAGTATGGAAACCATTTTCTTAAAAATTCCTCCAAGAATTTAATTCCTCATACCGTAAATTATTGATAGCGATCTAAGTAGTATTTTTAACAGCTATATATAATTAATAATGTCCATATTTCGAGACTTCAATAAATTTATTAAGTTCAGGGAAACGCATTAAATTGTCTTTTTCGATAATTAATACATAACGTTTGCTAAATTTACTTTAGATGACCTTCGCTATTTTCAATCATACTGGAAGCCGCATTTAATGAAATATAATCTATGTCTCAGGGTCGCTATAGATTAACGAGATTAATCAATTCTCAGTAAAAAGTCGAAATCATCAGCTTTTAATTTATAAATTTAGAAGTAATTGTTTGTTGACGATCGAGATTATCTGCCCGTTTTTTAATTCAAGAAGAATTTCTTTATAAGAGTTTTCGGTAATATAATCATCTTCGAATTCATCTTACCGAGTACCGAAATTCAACTAGTTTAGTAATTCTGTAATTTTTTTTTTCGTTATTAGCGAAGGTGTACAGTATATTGACAGATGCGTGCTAATCCATAAAAGTATGGAAATTCAACGGACTGATATGTATCGTGCTTTAACTCGCAATGTGATTAAAACGAAGCATAATTTGGCGTTTAATTGTGAAAACGAACACGTTCAATCTTGATAATTTTTTTCTAAAAATTATAAAAATTAAATTTCATGATTTTGGATTTATATATTATTATATTTTTTTATGTTATTTTAACAATGATGAGCCTCTATAAATGTTGACAAATCTATTGATGTGTCACATTTTAATTCACAGAATGATTCAAAATGAAGCCTGGCTTGTGGAAAATAAGATATTTGATGTTCACTTGATCTCATATTCAAATACTTCAATTCCGTGACGTTTCTTCATAAAGAGATCATATAACACTTGTTGCAAAAACAATAATTGATTATTTGATCAATAGAAATTATAATTTCATTAATAATTCTACACAAAGATAAATAATCAAACAAAAGTGATTGGTGTGAAACTGACAGTAATTTTGTTACTTGTTTCGTTAGGAATTCTTTAATATCATTAAATAGTAAATAGGAAGCAATAGTGATGAACAAATAATTTTTATACTTAGATTTTTAAAATATTATATTACCAAGGATTCCTTCATAAAATTGGAATCACAGTTCCACACTAAATTCTACTGACCATTAGACATGAAAAGAGGGATTTTGAATCGTCTTGTAATTCTTCAAATAAATAAGAGATTAAGTTTGGACGTCCTTCGTCCAAAAGTACCAAAAATAATAGTTTTAAATTAATCTTTTATAATTGGAATAAGGCAACTTAAAACCTAATTTTATGATATTATAATGACATTTCTTATGCCAAGGGTTACTTTACGGCAAACGTCGCGGCAAGATACAACATATACTGTAACCCCAATTTTTTTTATATTAGTCTATCTTGTTTAGCAGCGATTATCACATTTAATTTTCGGCCAAAAATTACAATTTTGGCCATAGTTTAAAATAAATTACTACCTTAATACATCATACCGTCATACGTACATATGGAAAGAATGCTTAAAAGGTAGTATCACTTTTACGACATTGACGTAGCGACGTAAGAGGTAAGAAGTGTCTGCAACCCTAATTATAATAATATATATTTTTTTTAAAAAAAATAAATAAATAAATAAAATGAAAAGTGGGAAAACTATTACCGATTTATATAATAAACAACGGTGTCAAATTAGATTATTCTTGCGATCATAATAATGATTAAGTAATGTCATATAATTAATATAATTAGATATCATTGAATTTGATAAATTTGGAAACAAAAAACTTCTAAGCCTACAAGGTGAAATTTTGAAGACTAAAATCATTTATTAAATGAATACTTGAACTTAATATTTTATGCTTATAATATTTATACAGTATATTAATTTCTGACGAAGATACAAAATGTTTGACATTATTAAGATGTTATTTATACTTTAAATTCTATATTTATTACATCCGTATAAGATTCACATCTAAAATCTTTGATTATTCCATTATTTTTATATTTACTAATCAATTTTTTATAATCCTTTTCTTGGTAAACATTATTATATGACGAAATATAACTGGATGTAAGTATGGAAAGTGCACAACCTTCCCATTCTCTTAAGAATTTCTCCAAGGCTTCTAAAGAGAATTTAAAATCACCATAAAATCTAATTTCCTTAACGTTAGTTGGTTTTGAATGAATTAATATTCTTAATAACATTTCTCCATATTCTAAAATTTTTTCATCATAAATTGATTCTTCATATGTATGATCAAATATAACTAATAATAACAACTTCAAATTTTGACAAACATTTAGTAATTCTTCAATTTCAGCGTAATGCTCTTGTGTTGGTGAAAATGCAAGAGACAAACATTCAATTGAAGGACAATTCTTACGAATATTACGTATAAAAACAAGAGAATCTTCAATAAAGTTATTTACATTATCTTCAAATTCAAAAGGCTCTAATAAAATTTTTTTTAGATGACCTCCACTATTTTCAATTATAATAGAAGCTGCTTCTAAATTATAATGATCTATTTTAAGGATCTCAAGATCACGATATACACACTTTTTTAATTGTTCTTCATTGAAATTAGAAAAACTAGTTATCAACGTTTTTAGGTTATGAAGTTTTGGAAGTACCTTTGGTAATGTGCGATCAATATGCATAAAATATAATACTAAATGATTAATAAAATTTGCATTTTTTTCTAATGCAAGAAGAATCTCTGGTCCAGGAACATATAAATCATCATCATCTCTCCATTCAAAATACTTTAAATTTTTCTGAACTCCAATTAATTCAGCAATCCCATAATAATTTTTTTTTACGTTAGCAATAATGAGTCTCTGTATATATTGACATAGTTGTGCTAATCCATAAAAATATGAAGAATCTGTTGATGTGTCACATTTTAATTCACAAAGTGATTCAAAACGAATCCTAGCTTCTGGGAAATAAAATATTTGATGCCTAATAAATTTCATATCCAAATACTTTAACTCTGGAAATTTCTTCATAAAGAGACGGTAAAATTCTTGTTGCAAAATAAATTGATTATAAGCTAAAGAAGATCCAATAGAAGTTAAATTTTTAATAGTACTAACATCAATACTTCTACAAAAAGATAAGTAATCAAACAAAAGTGATTTGTTTGAAAATGACGGTAATTGGGTTCCTTGTCTTGTTAGGAATTCTTTAATATCATCAGATAAATAGGAAGCAATAATGTTGAATAAATAATCTTTATTACGATAATTAATATGATAACACCAAGGATTCTTCCATAAAATTGGAATCCCGGTTTCACACCAAACTCTATTGACCATTAAACATGAAAAGAGTGATTTTGAATCATCTTGTAATTCTTCAAATATTAATATAAGAATATCTTCATTGAGTTTTGACATTCTTTATCCAAAAATAATGAAAAATATTTTAGAATAAAACTTTGTAATTGAAATATATTTTTTTTAAGGTGACTTTAATATGATTTTACAAAATTTAAAATTTCTTTTTTTTTTTTAAAAAAAAAAAAAAAAAAAAAAAAGAAACGAATATAAATGAAATTGCTCTGTGCGACCATAATGATGTTTCACATGGAAAAATTAAACATTACGTATTAAAAACATTACGTCAATTAGTAGGGATCTTACAATCGCATAATAAACTTGTGCTTTTGAAGGTTAAAAACCTTTATTATGTTTGTAGTACTGTAATATTAATTTTTAGTAAAATACATTAAATTCTAAAATTTTGACTTTAGTGAAGGTGTGTTTAGTATTTATATATTAAAGTTAATATCGTATTTATTTTAGATTCAAATCTAAAAAAAATCTTGATTGTTACATTATTTTTTTATTTATTAATCGATTTTTTATAGTTAATGCAATTTCCTAAGAATTTCTAATTCCTCGCACCGTCGATCTTTTAACGGCTATGATATACAAACTATAAATAATGGCTAAATTTTGACAGACTTTAGTAAATTTTTAAATTCAAGGAAATGCAATATAATATTTTGATAAGATTTACTTTAGAAGGTCTCCGCTATTTTCAATAATACTGGAAACCGCATTTAAATGAAATATAATTTATGTCTCAAAGTCCGCGATAGATTAACGAGATTAATCAATTCTTAATAAAAAAAGTCGAAATCGTCAACTTTTAATTTAGAAGTATTTGTTTGTGGGCGATTGAATTATCTGCCCTTTTAGAATTTCTATATAAGAATTTTCGGTAATAATCATCTTCGAATTCATCTTGTCATTTAGAATACTTGAATTCTTCCGAAATTCAACTAGTTTAACAATTTTATAATTTTTTTGTTTTCGTATTAGCGATGATATGTATTGACAATCCATAAAAGTGTGAGAAATCAACAGACTGAGATGAATCACGCAAACCGATTTAAAACGAAGTCTAGCCAACAAGTTTTGAACTCGTTCAATATTGTCCCGTTTGATATTTTTTTTTTTAATTAAAAAAAAAACTAAGTTTCATAGGTTTGAAATTAATTTTATACTTTTTTATTTAAACAAAAAGAACTTTTTTTACATGATATGTATGATGATTATTATTAATCAGCCGTACATATAAAATTGGATAGTAAGGATGAAGTGAGAAGTTACTATTGCCTAATAAACCCAGTTAACCCACAACTATAACTCATTTTTAACGTTATAAAACTTATAATAATTTCTAATAATAAAATATATTTCCTAGATTTTTACTATATAAAGTTATAATATTCATGGAATCATGACATTAATTTTTGATAATATGAAACAACAAACAATTTTATTTTAAATGCTAACATATTAACAAATGTGGTAATATAGTATTCATATCTTAAAGTCCATATCTCCTACATTCATTGAAGATTCATGTCTAAAACTTATAATTATTCCGTCATTTTTATATTTATTAATCAATTTTACATAATTTTCTCCTTCATAAAGAGAATCGGATGTAAGTATGGAAAGTGGACGA
Organism: Rhizophagus sp. LPA8_4_AMF; assembly: GCA_021464525.1. Taxonomy (NCBI): domain Eukaryota; kingdom Fungi; phylum Glomeromycota; class Glomeromycetes; order Glomerales; family Glomeraceae; genus Rhizophagus; species Rhizophagus sp. LPA8_4_AMF. The sequence goes on from JADRCO010000996.1 coordinate 21,648, forward strand.
CCTTTCCAATTTCCTAAGAATTCTTCCAAGACTTCCAAAGAGAATTTAATATGATCAAAAAATCTAATTTCTTTTAAATTAGTTGGTGCTGATTTAATTAATGTATTTAATACTTCTTTCCCATTTTCTAAATTTGTTTCATCAGTTTCTACCTCATCCATGATACATATAATTAATAATAATGACTTTAAATTTTGACAAACTTTTAGTAATTTTTCAAATTCACTAAAATGCTGCTGTGACGATGAAAATACAAGAGACAAATATTCAATTGAAGGACAATTTTCATGAATTTTACGAATAAGAATGAGAGAGTATTCATTAAAGTTTTTGTAATATTCATAATAATAATATTCACATGGGTCTATTGTAATTTTCTTTATATGTCCTCCGCTATTTTCAATTATAATTGAATTTGCTTTTAAACAATAATATCCTATTCTAAAGACCTCAAGATCACGATAAACACACTTTTTTGATTGTTCCTCACTGAAAGCTTCAAAACTAGTTATCAATGTTTTTAGTTTATGCAGTTTTGGGAGTACTTTTTGCAATGTGCGATCTAAATAATCTAAATATATTTCTAAATGATCGATAGTATCAGCGATTTTTTCTAATGCAAGAAGAATTTCTTTGTAAGGATCTATTTTAGAAATAAAACCGTCAAATTCATCCACCCATTCAAAATACTTTAAATTTTTTTGAACTTCAATTAATTTAACAATTCCAAGGTTAGCTTTGTTTTTATTATTAACAATGATAAGTTTCTGTATATGTTGACAAATACGTGCTAATCCATAAAAGTATGAAATGTCAATAGATGTATCACATTTTAATTCATAAAGTGATTCGAAACGAAGCTTAGCTTCTGGAAAATAAAATATTTGATACTCAAGTGATCTCATATCCAAATACTTCAATTCCGAACATTTTTTCATAACGAGACCATAAAATTCTTGTTGTAAAAACAATCGATGGTTTGCTGAAGAAGATCCAATAGAAATTATAGAATTTATAATATTTACATTAATGCTTCTACAGAAAGATAAATAATCAAACAAAAGTGATTGACATGAAACTGACAATAATTGAATTCCTAGTCTTGTTAAAAATTCTTTAATATCATTAGATAAATAAGAAGCAATAATTGTAAATAAATAATTTTTATTATAATAATTAATACCATGGTAGTTCCAAGGATTCCTCCATAAAATTGGAATCACAGTTTCACACCAAAGTCTATTAACCATTAGACATGAAAAGAGGGATTTTGAATCGTTTTGTAATTCTTTAAATAATAAGAAAAGAATATCTTTATTGAGTTTAGACATTCTCTAATTCAAAAATAATAAAGTTTAATGAATATCTTATAATTGGAATAAGACAATTTCAATACTAATTTTATATGGTACTGGAAAATGAGATATTTTATATAATTTTTTTTTTTTTTTTAAAGAGAATAAAACTTAAATTGAAACTATCATTAATTTATATAATAAACAACGGAAATAAACTCCGGTCAAATTAGATTATTTTGTGTGACCATAATGTTGATCGAATAATGTTAAACAACATTATTTATGACCTGCCGTTCTTGATCAAAAGTCCTGGCAGATTTATCCCAAATTTTACCACGGGTAAATCTGGTGTTTAATCCCAGATCGACTTCACCGGCAATTATATCAACTATTTATTCACGACAATATTATATTAAAAATTTATAATGAAAATTAATGAAAATAACTATGGTTCTATATTTTTTTATTTATTATTTTAATTTATTAAGTAATTTAATTTTTATGTATTTTTTTTAAAATATTTAATTAATAGTTTATATTCATAGAAGTTACTTTAATACTACATTATTGCATATACTATTTATTTATTATATTAAAAGATTTATAAAAATAATATGCAAATAATTTTAAAAATTATAAATTTTATAAATTATAATTTGTATTATAATTTTTTTTTAATATTTAATTAATGTATTTTATATTTATCGGTTACTAATCCATTTTTCGTAATGTTCCGCCACCAAATTCTTAATTGCCAATCGATCTTC